>SMGT01014463.1:10549-32264 GCA_004794575.1 Lanistes nyassanus
CCCCCCCCCCCGTCACATGCAGAGAACCGAGAGCCACTAGGGCAGACGACACGGTCAGTTAACTTCCCGTTGCTGCTGCCGGTTTGCACGTGCGGCCAATAATCGATTGGTCAGACGCCCCCTCTTGAATCAGAATCTGGCGGAAAATTCAGGGAGCTGTCGAGTTTTATTGCTGCTTGTTTTTGAAAAGAAGTGCGTACAGCGGGAAGCCGGGCTGCAGGTGATTTCTTGTATAAACCCACTGTTACGACGTGTGTGAGGCTAGGTGGATTTTTTTTTTGACAGTAGGGTGCGTGGGTGGGTGGTATCTGCACGATTAATTTTGCGTCTGTTATCAACGTCCAGCCCAGTTATGGCCCACCCGTCAATAGTGAATAGTTGAGTTCCTGCCTGGGTTTCAAGACGGGATATCCCTCCACCTCCAATATACCGCTGGTGAGAAGTTCCTCCCGCCTCAGTTTGTTCTAGTGTTCGTTCACCTGCAGCTTTCTGTAACCCGTCTACACTTCCCAAACATGTGTAGGCAATACGTAGATACGTGAGTGGTTTGCCTTGCCTCTTTATATGTTCAAAGTGTCAGCGGTTCAAAATAAGGTGGGGTGTGTGCGCGCGGAGTGATAATAGTTCAATACTACACATCATTCTGCAGAAAGGCGGGTAGGGGAGCAACCGTGAGAGAAGGAGACAGAAAGACAGAAAATGGAACGTATAAAACCTGCTTAGATGTCCGACGGAGATAAGAGACAAACAGGCAGACAGGGAGACAGGCAGGCAGACAGGGAGACGGAAACAAACGAGCAGATGGACAGCTGTATTAGTAAAACAGACTCTACGCGCCTGGTTGCATGAACCGAATAAAAGATTTGCTAATGCAGTTCTTCTAGGAGCGACTGTAGGCGTACCAGGGTCTCCACATCTCGCAACAGTACCTACAGTGCTGGCTGGCGCATCATCCCCAATCCACAGCAGTCTTCCACAAGTCCCCAAGTAAACGCCGATCCTGGTCCATAAATCAGCCTGGGAGTCTTGCCAGACACTCGGAGTTTCTTGATGCTCTCTTCCTTTCTTCTCTCCGCAGCAAATCAGAGCTCGTCTTGCGTCCTGCTCTTGTCATCGCTTCCCTCATTATTTGTCTATGCGCCCTGTCTAAGCGTTCGCCTGTCTTTCATCGCGCACCCCAAATGTAGCCTAACCCCCAAGAAGGCCGGGCTCCCGGCTCAAAAGATGGGAGAACCAGCTCTCATGGAGACGTCTTGTAGCATCTCCCGACAGCAAAATACACAAATAGAGGTTAATGTTTACCTTGCTATATTGCGTCTTTGTTTTTCTTGTACTGCCCCTGTATTTTTTTCCGAGCGGTGAGAGTGGGGTTGAAAGGAATACTGTTTGTTTTTCGTCCTACCAAAACCTTTCTAACGGTGACCTCAACCCCACAACAGGCGGACCCAAGTGCTCACACACACGGATGCACGCGCATGCATGAGCACTCCGTTCAGTCTACTTCTGGGAAAAACGATTTTAACCTTGACAAGATCATTAGCATTGCATTGTTTTCTTGGGAAAAAATAATTTCACTAGCGACAAATGTCATACATTTCTCCGCTAAGGTATTTAAGTGTGACTCACATGGTGAAATTTGTGACGTTAATACGGAACATGTAAAAAAATCTTTGTGTGTGGAGTGGGGTGCGGATGTCGGGGTAAGGATGTTGGGGTAGGGGTGGGGGGGTGGGAGATGGTCAGCCTTATATCTGGGCTGAGCGGTCGTTTCTATAAGATGGATTTTGACTTAAAGCGTTGTTTCATGAATTCTGGTTCCATAGAGTCTTTTCCAGGGTGTGTATGTACATACATGTGTTTATGAACAACTATGCATCTTTTGTCATTCATCTCCTACTCTTTTGTCCTTCTCTTCGCCTGCCTACTTCCCTTCTCTCTCTCTCTCTCTCCTTCGCAGTGTCTCTGTCTCTCTTTCGCTCCCCCCCCCCCCCCCCCCCGAATGCATAGCTGACTTGTTCTACAAATAAAACTTCAATCTACACATTCTTCACAGCAGTACTGTTGCTCAGTAAATGTCAAATGTATACTTCCTGGCTCGCTCACTCACACGCTGACTCACTCAAGCTCACACACAGATCCACTCACTCACCCACCTACCAAAGAAAGAAAGTAAAAACGAAAGAAAGAAATTTACGCTCACTCACTATACACACACGCTGCCTATTAATTTTGTCTCTTGTTTGTTGAAGTGCTGTATGCAGCAGATAAACAGACGCACAGACGCTTCGACACGCGACCCAGCTCACAAACAAAATGTCACCTGGTGAAAGCCTTATAGAAAAAGACAGTTGGGTGAGAGGCATGGTAGCTGAGAAAGGGCAGGGCAAGATGCTTCTGGGGCCGATCTATTAACAGCTGAGCACAGCTCATCCACCCCAAGAGGTGCGCCATGGCCTGCAGGTGCAGTCCCCGATCATTCCGACGTGCGGAAGCCATAATATTGTAATAATACAGCTTTTTCTCTGATCCGAGAGAAGAGCTTAGCGCGAGGCGTACGTTTCGAATTATTGACAGTCTCCACTCAGTTCTCTCCCTTGCAGGCTGCTGCCGACCTGGAGAAAACAAACTCGACCCCCAGCTTCCGCTTTCTGACTGCGTACGGAGCCAGCCTCGTGTCTAGCAGCCGCGAGCTCAGCGGATGGCGGTGGGGGTCGGAGCTACGCTGGGCGGTATTTCGGCAACTGTTTGACTGTCTGCGACTTCTGCAGAATTTCTTTCGTTTCCTCGACATTGTTACACCTCCTCGGAGACCGGCTACGAGCTGCCGCGAGTCATTAAAGAGCTATGTACAAAGCTATCACTAATATTCTGCACATGGCTTTATTTGTCGCATTCCCTGCGGTAAATCGTGATAGAATTAGCGCCCAGCTGTAGTTTAGAACAGGCAAGTGGTCTTATTGGTGGGCTGTGGGAGCATGAGAGTGCGTCTACATGTGTGTAGATACTTGGGTGTATTCTTGACTTTTGTTGCGATTTCGATGCGAAGTAACGTAAGAAATTTATTTATGTTCTTGATCAGTAACAATGCAGAAATGTAACTGGATACAACAACATCAAAGTCTTTTGTCATCACCTTGTAAAATTTAGGAAGGGTTACAGCCATGTCCTGGCCCTCCACCTCCGCCTCTCAGACTGTTTCCTTCTCTTTTTCTTTAGTTTGTGTTTTCTTTGCTCTTATTTTTCTGTATTTTTTGTTAGTAATAACCATTCTGTCTTCGTCGTCTTTGTTCTGTTGGTATATTTTCTCCACTCAGAATTTCTGTCCTGCCATCACGTTTACTAGTGGTCCTGCAAAATGCTTCTTTCTTGGTTGGTTACAAAAGTAGACACTACTGGCTGTACACATGAAAAGTAAAATCATGGCAGCTATCTCGCACTTCGTAAATTCAGGGCAAAGCAAACTTTTAAACATATTAAATTGTGAATACTTCACAACAAATAATTTTTTAAATACTCTTTATATAAGAGGTGCAATGCAAATGCAATAAATTTGGGGTTACTCCGGGCTCGAATATAGGACTTAAACCTATCTAGACGCTGGAAGGGAAATGTCGAGGAAGAAAGGGCGGATAACCCACCATATCGCACAGAGTGATTCCGACTCCTGCTCGCTGTTTCTGCTGAAAGGCTTCTCAATGACACTGGAATCTGAGCTACGTCAGAACCGGCGACAAACCACAGAGCCACAGTGCTGCAGCAAGAGCTTCGGAGGTTGCCTCGCAGTGCACGTGCCTGGAAAAGGTCACAGTTCGTCTCTTGAACGTTGCAGTTTGTGTTTCTTCCGACGGCGGACCATATAACGTGCAGGAACGCTCTCAAACCCGCGCATGCATGCAACTACAGTACGCATGTACACAGTCGTATGGTGAATTCAGTGTTTTGTGCCCATATTCCTTCTGCAGCTCCCAAACGCCTGATTGATATAAAAGCAGCGACATGAAAACGGTAGCAGACATCTTTTGCAGATGCTATTTACAGCAACAGGTTCCAACTACATCTTCCGCGCACATTTCAAACAGCATAGCAAAAGCACAATTATTTTCCGCAGCCCCTGCTGACAGCATATTAACAACGATAGCTGTCTCCTGCAGACACTGCAGTCAACATAAAAACGCATTGCGCTTATACAGACATTTCAGACGACACAATAATAGCCGGGTTATCTCATGCAGACAGTCCAAACAACATAACAAGCCCTGCAGACACTTCAGAGAAACATCGAATTCGACGTTGATCGTGCACATAGCACATACCCAATCCGAACAACACTGCTTTTCTTCGCCAGCCCTCGACCTCGACCTCGCAGACATCAAAGGCCTCCTCCATTCGTCAGGCAAAGTCAGGAAACAACGGCGGCCATTATCGTCTGCTACCCACAATCCTAGCGGCAAACAAATCCGGAAAAGTAGGGAGCAAAGGGGGCAAGTGGGCGAGCTGGAGAGAAAATTCGCCATGCATGCCACACTTCACGGCTAAACTCGGAAAATAAAAACAAAAAGACCCGAATAATTTTGATCGAGGCAGAGATCGATCTTGCGCTGTAGGGGAGTGGGGAGGAGGAGAAGGAGGAGGAAAAGGCTGAGCTGCGTTTACTGCCTGCGCGCACGATACGGCCAGAGAGATGCCAGCGGGGAGAGCAGCAGAGACACAGCTTCCTTGCCCCGCTGCCTCTCCATGATCGCCTATTCGGCATTCACGGCAGCATCGGGGCGCGAGATTTCTGGCCCCGCGGTAATCTGGTAAATTAAAAGCTCTTTCAACAGATATTTGCGGCCGTGCCAATTGCTATACTGCTTGCTTATCGAGATAAAACAGAGGAGCCGTGTTGACTTTAGCGCGGGAACCTGGCCTCGTGGCCACATCTCCATTTGTGACTGGCCACACTATGAGACTGATCAAGCCCTGTGCGCGCCATCGATTTTTCGATTGGCTGTCGACAGCAGGCAGCGCCACACGTCGGGCGCCAAAGGGGAGATCATTACATTGTAAATATTATTTCAATCGGTCTTAATTAGCCTGTGCCGCCGTGGAGGGCTTGAGCGTGAGATGGAGCAGATAGCTCAGGTCGCACTCTTGGCCACAGAGTTGCCCCCTGACTGTTTCTGGCGCTCTTTTTCTGGCCAGTCGAGTTTTGTTTTGCCGAAACTTAATCGCCGCGCTGGTAGTGCGCACATGCACGCGTCACTCACGGTCACCAGCTTTCTGTTATCTCCCCTGACACCACAACCCCGCCATTGTCTTTCCCGCCTTAGATCCTACGGGGCTTCCAAGTGACGGCTGCATTCCGTGACGACCTGAAAACTGCGTCGCTGTCACATCACGTCACTCGAAGTTTCCCCCCCCCCCACTCAAAAATACCCTTTTCAATTAAAAAAAAACCAACAATATACAGAATAAGAGTTAAAACCTGGATATAAGTGAAACCATTTAGACTATCGGCCTAATCTCTTGCTCGTCTCAAATTTTGAAGTAATGTGTCTAAATATTATCGTCAATTCTAAGGCTGCACATTCAGTTTGCATTCGGACACGTTGCAACGTTGCATCTTTGTGCTGATCGAGACCGTAGGTTCTTAGCCGTCTGGGAAATACGTCATAGGGTCACCTGACCGGCTGACGAGGGGTCAAAGCAGCAGACGGATTTTCGCGAAATAGTGCGATGCAATTTGTGTCATAAAATGCGACATTGGCACGGACTTTAGTGTTTTCGTGCATTTATGGGAACGGAATATAACGCTCTTTTACTCAATCACAATGCTTTTGCGATCCCAACAAGGTTTTGAGTAGACTGTACCTTTAATGCCAGCGTCTGAAATCTACCGGTGGTTGGGTGGTGGTATGTTTGAGTGTGAGTGTGCTGGTGTGAATGGGGTAAAGCTGTGATATGTTTATGGTGTCATGGGGCATTGTGTCAATCGTTAGAACTAGATTTTTTCCCAAAGCTATTAAGCGGTTGTCCTGTGGCACGTCGCTGAGTATTGAAGTGTTAGAAACTGCATCTGTTGTCTAAGCCAGCTTTGAGAGGAGGTGCCAGCTCTGTGAGGTTTCTATTATCCAGCTTTGTGCGGTGTCTATTGGCCAGCTTTGTGATGTTTATATTGGCCGGCTTTGTGAGGTGTCCATTGGCCAGTTTTGTGAGGTATCCATTGACCAGCTTTGTGAGGAGGTGTCCATTGGCCAGCTTTGTGAGGTGTCTACTGCCAAGTTTTGTGATGCAGTGACTATTGTCTTGATCAGCATTGTACGTGAGGCGATGTCCATTCTTTTGGTAAATTTTTTGAGGAGGTGTCTATTTGCTCCCTTTCCTCTGCTATTTCTGTAAGAGTCCAGAAATTAAAGATGTCTGTATTAGTTACAGCTGTATTGTGCGTGCGTGTATTTGTGTGTGTGTGTGTGTGTCAATTTGCAATTTTTTTTTTGGGGGGGGGCGCAAAAATTAAATTAAAAAGCATTTTATGGACTATTTCCTTATTCAGAACAGGACAATAAATATTTGGAAATACAGAATCAGCATGCACCTAATTGACAGGAGCGGGAACCACACGTGCAAACACTTCGTGTTAAGATTTCTGAAAGAGGGACAAGGCAACAATAGATTACTCATGACTTCCTAATTGGACATTTGACCAGCGAAAAGCAACTGAAGAAAGACGAAAGATGGCAAGCAGCAGAGAAATAACAAGCTTCCCGACAACACTAACAAAATCAAAGCAGAAACCGACATAGAACGCCGCAGTGCTCGCGGGGCGTGCGATACTGAATCAGGTTTTAAACGAAGAGTAAACAGGGGCCATAGGAAAAATTACCCGGACTGCCAGCGAAGGCGGGAGGCCGATCAAAGAGCGTTGAAAGCTGTCAGTGGAACCTACACCCCGCCCCCCACCCCCAACCGAGAGTCCCCTCTAAAGCTCTTCGCGCTCAATTTGGGCTCCATTCGCACCCCTCACAGCCGAGATAATTTTTTCTCTTCATCGCTCAATGGCCTCCCAGTCGTTCGTCCTATCAAACCATGACCCCTGAAAATTAATCCTCCAAATCTAAGAGGAGACCCCCGAGGTTGTATACGGCCTCTGAATCGCGTGTAGACTACATCTTAGCCGCATCTTGATCGACCTCGGCCGAGCGCTGTTTCTGTCTCGCCTAGAGGGCCCCCGCCAGGCCCTCGCTCTCCCATCTCGTCTCTCTTGTTCGAAGGTGAGATGAACAGCAAACAGGCATTTGAAAGATAATTAAAAACCAACCAGAGGGCCGAGAAGGGTCTTCGATCCATTAAATAAATATTTTCCGAGCAAAATGACTAACTTGCCCCGGATTTGGGCATGAAGGAGACAGGAAGAGGTGTGAAACGTCTGGAAACTGTCAAGTGAAGTGCACAAAGCGCGTGAGTGAAGATCAAGCGGGGCGGCGTGCTTGTACGTAAGCATAGTTATGTGTGCGTGCGTCCGTAAGTGCATGTATGTGTGTGTGCGTGCGTGCGTAGTGATGGTGTTTGACTACTAATGAGGGCGTACGTTTCCTTCCATGCGCCCGTTCATGGGTGTTACTGTCACGTGTGTTTGTCTGTGTGTGCGTGTGTGCATCGCTGCGCGCGGAGGGCAAAATCGATAAGAAAGCGATCGAGAGACTGACACCAGCTCATTCTCGTTACTCGACGATGCTCCCTCCTTGGCCTTCTATCCTCCCCCCCCCCCATCTCGCCTTCCGCAACCCATGATATTTTCCTCCCCCTTGTTTCCCGTTGTCCCTCTGTGTTCCCGTTCCCTTTTTTTTTTTTTGGTGCGCGCTGATTAAATTCAAATGGATTTCCAAACGAAAATTGAATTACGCTCGAGAGTCGGCCAGCTTTGAGGCCGCTTAACCCTGGTGTCAGTCCTCATTGCCTCCTCTTGTTTGCCACAATGGCGCCAATCGCTCTGAAACCGGAAGTGGAGCAAGGGGCGACGGGAAAGTACAGACTCTTCCTCTCTAGCGACACTTCAGCGAGGCTGGAGAGCTCTCCTGTCGGTTCTTCTGGCACTGTCAGACAAACACAATCACCGCCAATTTTCCTACCTGCTCCTTTTACACAGTTCTCTGCCGCCGATCAAGTGCTGAAGTGCGATCGGACTGCCAAGTCCAGCACTTCAACAGAAACTGTCTGCCAGACCAGCCTTCGCCCCAACATCCCCGAAAGACAAGAAAATTACAGCTGATACGACAACTCAACTAAATTAGCTGTGACGTCATGGACTGACTCGTGATTAGTATTCTGACGCACTGTATTTAGTGAAACACGCTGGCTTTTAAAAATGTTCTCTGGATGAAAGTGGGTTGTTAATTAAATTTTAAATTATAGTAGATACAGAGATCAAATATGATTTGACAAAAATAAGAGAATGAAGCATTTAATCTTGCTGAGAGTTAATGAACGCACATATTAAAAAACCCATAATTCTTACAGCTGATATGTTATGCCCTTTCTACACTTTATTACAAATAATAATAACAATGACGCGTTTTTATACAGCGCAGTTGCCCGGAATGGCCTAAAAGATCTTTACACCACTTAACAGTAAGAGACGGTAAACAAAAACAGGAATCATACACACGTAAACAGGAATCACACACACGTAAACAGGAATCCAATACACGTAAACAGGAATCATACACACGTAAACAGGAATCATACACACGTAAACAGGAACCATACACACGTAAACCGGAATCGAAGTCCCAATTAGACCCACAAAGCATTCAAAGCACAAAGACGTACCACAGACACCACAAACCTCTCTCTCTCTCTCTCTCTCACACACACACCACAAAACAACACACACGCTCATACACATGTCTAGTCATGGCCCAGTACTGCCAAGTAATATAATATCATACAAAAAGAATAAGAACTTCAGGATAACAAGCTTCACAAAATTTCTCTTGTCTATATGAGTGTGCATACCCTAAAGTACAATTAGCTGCTTATACTGAGAAATTGAGGGCTTTTGTAAATGTAAGAATATTTTAGGAGACTCAAAGGTTTCAAGAATAACTGTTAGATAAATGTTGGTAGCCATGACGTTAAAAATATGTTCATGTAATAAGCGTCTAATGTTCTTCACGTTGTTGAGGTACCTTTTATACTTTTTCGTCTGTGTAGAGAAGAAATAAGTCAAAATAATAAGTAACAGTATTTGGGTATATACATATATATCTACACAAAACATTCACGCACACACATATATATATATATACTTTGTATATAACGGGCGGTAGATAGGGGAATGGACTACTTTAAAAGAATGTTCAAAAGGTAATTAGCCAAGTCAAGCCCTGGAGACGTACGTTAACATGTAGCTTTCAGAATAATGCGGAGTCTTCACGAGAGCATCACTGCAGTCTTGTATGTGACAGTCAAGAGGAAGAAAGGGATGTGTTCTAACAGGCCACCCGTGACCCTCCCCATCACTTGTTTTGATTCCATTAGGTAACTGGAGAGCCCCCCATTCTTTGAAACTTTCCTCGCTGTCACCCGTGCATGATCCAGCACACGACCCACCCCTCAATTACTCGGTCCAGATCCACTCATCGGCGTTTAGCAAGATGCCACATCGGGGCCGGGGTTGGTGGTGTGGGAGTTTTATTTTCTTAACCGCACGGGACGGAGACACCGAGGCCTGAACACTGCTCATAATCTCTGTCGCCTTTCTTGTGTCACGTTCGCGCTACCTGATAAGTGTGAACGTGCGTTCAAACGACGATGACAGACGAGCGGCAGGACAGCGCGAGTTGGGCCGAGCGTTTGTCGAGGGAGGGAATCAGCTGAAGTGCGTATTAACAGAGGGTCGTCTGAGGTGAAAGGTTAGGGCTAGGATCACTGTGTGCGGCAGTGGAGCTATGGAGTTGTCGTCTGGTTTATATACCCGTTCTCGATGCACCGTAATTTAAGGATCTTGTTGGGAACGGTTTATTTAAAAAGATTTTGCTGTTCATTTTAGCTGCAACGCAAAGGGGGAGAAATTAAATAAAACACTTTTTTCTGTAGCCTTTTTTTAGCCGCATACCTAAAGAAATTGCAGCTACAAAGACTTTAGCCTCATTAAGTTTTTAAAAAAATTATTAATTTTTAGTTGATTTCCAACGATATACGCATATGGCATATATATTTATACACGATATTCATTGCTTGTTCTTAATTTTAACTCAAGCCTGATTTTCACCTGTCTAACCATAAGTGAGTTAATACGTTACTCTCAGCCTTACTCTGTCAGTCAATTATCCTGCTCCAGCGTTGAAGTGTTCTGGGATACCGAGGATTACTGGGTGGATAGGCCAAAGCCCTATCTGGATCTACAGAATACTTGAAAGCATGGCTTGGATTACCTGTGAGCTGTGTGGTCCGCGAACAAGACACGCAACGAAAGATCGAGATGAGACATGGCTCCCGACTGTTGGAGTGGACAGCAATATCGCGCGGTGTACCTTTCCATTCTGGTTTGTACGCTTGCATTCGGGTAAGGAGGTGCTTGAGGACGCCCTCGCACTGAGCCTCACCTCGGGTACGACGTTCTCCAAGACACGGATCCGAGAGAGGAAGAAGGAAACAAAAAAAGACAGAGACACAGGAGTGAAGAAAGGGAGGAAGAAAAAAATAGAAAGAGCAGATAGACAATATATTTTTGAAGAGGAAGTCCGCTTTCATATTTCGATGGGTGGCGGGGGGGGGGGGGGCAATCAATATATAGAAGGGCAGTGCACAGGCACACCCTTAGCCACTCACTGCTCCTGGACCGGTCAGAGACTGCCCTTGTATTACAAGTTTTAATAATAGACCCCCTGAACCCATCGCTTCGACAGGGCAGGGCAGTAAATATCGTTCAGTGGGATTGTCTTGTTCGAACCAGACAGTAGAGCATCTAACTCAAGTTCCACGTACAAGTTATTTGCAAATATAAAAGTTCTTATAATAATTATAATTGTAGGGCGTTAAGGCTGATTCACAGTCAGCGATGCTTGGATGTAAAACCTTCCAGCCAATCACAATCCCCGAGCAGATTAGCTGTTTGGCTCATTGGCTTTTAGAATGTAGTTTTCCGATGGTCCCGGCCCGCGAGATTGGCGAAAATTTAGTAGGGAGCACAACAGCACAAAGTGACGTCATCTCCAGAAGGAACAAGCTAGGCATACTGTTGTTCAGTCTAGACCAGAGTGTAGCTTTTTACAATGAGTTCGTGAGAATCATCGAGCGACTCATTATCCGGTTGTTCATATTATAAGTAAATAGAAGACGGAGGAAAAGAATTAAATCCATTATAGGTTTGAGACATTAGCTTCCGGGAATGGTGAGAAGAAACACAGGTGTCTAGCTCAAGACATCAAACGCAATAAAGAACGCAATGGAAACACGACGCACTGATATGATAGAGTTTTAGATTGCGTTGTTAAAATGTTCCGATTTTATTAATAGTAATTGTCATTATTTTTCGCACTCCTTATGATCTATCTGTTTGACGCCTTAAAAAGCTGTCGATCAGAATCAGTGGAATAAAAATCATGGATCAGTGTATATTAGACAATATCGGCAAATTATGTCAATCGCTTGTAACTGTGGGCAGATAATAAAGGAAGTATTTGTAGGAATGTCCAACTAGTGCTTCGGAATCAACCCACAATAAATCAATGAACCAATGTTAAGTTTACATTGTTGCAGGTTAATTCAGTAATTGTGCAAGTGTGAAAATATTTAAATAGTACTGGTAGTGATAATATAGATTTAAAACAAATAAGCACGCAAATGGCACTAGGTTCCAAATAGCAGAATATTTTAAAATATGAACGAGTGAAATATGGAAGCACTGTGGCCTAAATTTGTTATCCTCGTTAAAACGCTCTGAATACACTAATATAGATCGTGCGTGCTCTTTGTTGAACTCAGAGTGCAAGAAACAGTATTTCTTAATGAACGAAGCCAGTCGTTTAAAAAATGTTTTCCATTCGGGCTGGTCTTTAAACACCTCTAATTAACGACACACAGACCAACATTAATTTTGCAAACTTGCTGCGTCTAATGGATTTCAATATAACATTTTTCTATGGAAAATTTTAAAGTGAAAAAAAAACCCTCACAAAAATCCGAAGATATTTAGCACGGGCACATACGTACACTTACATAGCCTGAAAGAGATGTTTAAGAAAGCACTGCAGGCAGGATACGAGCGTAGACACGAAATGAAGGGGTGAACAGATTACACTGAACTATCGTGGTCTAATCGGATAACTCTCGAGTCTTGACGACTTCGGCGCCAGCCAGTGTTGACCAACAACACGGTGTAGTATCGCATGCAGCAGCAGAAGCTGGGACCACGAACTTCACACCTGTAATGAGCCCGCTCGCCCCACATAGACGACAGTCACCCAAACCTCTTTCGGCGCCTCGCTGTCGCCAATGTGGCCGCCATGTTTGATGTATCACTTGACCTCCGCGATGTAAGGGGCACGCTGATTGGTTAGCGGCCTTTTCGCTGTGCGGTCCAGTATTTATCCACACGGGGGCCACGAGAGCAGGGCCTCAGCGGGAACCTTACGCCGGCTTTGCGCAGTGGAAGAGAGCTTTGAGAAGGGGATCGCAGGTTTGCCAAACTCAGGTGCAGGCAAAAGTAGAGCCGCTGGGTAGTCATCATGATGGAAACACGACGGGGCAAGCAGCGGCCGAAGGTTGGGTCGGACAATGGGCTAATATTTAGGCAAGCGTCGAGTGCATAGAGGTAATGGGTAAGATAGCAGGGAGGCAGGCTGAGTGTGTGCTGAAGGGTGCCCGGGGAAGCAAAGCAAATCACAACATACCTTCTGTGCGCGACTGTCTCGCGTCTTCGCAGTCTTGCTAAAATTCTCACGTGACTGTTGCACTCTCGATGACGCTCAGATACTAGCTACACACAGACGCCTTCCTGATGGACCACGTATTGCTGTGTAGTACAGGTCTGTCCAGGAATGATATGCAGAACATGCAAACAGTAAAAAAGCCCCAACCAACCAACCAACCAACCAACCAACCAACCAACCAACCAACCAACCAACCAACCAACCAACCAACCAGCCAGCCAGCCAGCCAAACAACTAACCTGCCGCCAAACCAAGGCATCCAAAACATCTACAGAATGAAAGTGATCATACGTTTTAAATTTTACAGCGTCTTTTGTTCTTTTTTTTGTAAATTTTACAGGTGACCACTGGCTTAAGGTGTGAGCTTTTTGTGGCACCTGAAAATCATGCTTATAGAAAGGGCAAGGAAATAAAGATGGAGAAAATACACGACCTATTAAAAAGTCATCTAGAACTCGGGAGAGTCGTGTGTTTTCGAACACAATTCCTACAATTTCTGCCGCCCAGTATAGAGTTTGCATGGGACGCTAAATCTCTTTTAAAATTAATTCACTGACGAGACCCTTGAGTGTACTCACTTCCGCGTTTGCTTCGTGACGCTTCCGTCTAAGGAAACGTTCGCTGCAAACAGCCGTCCGCGACAGCGGCTGTGGAGATCACAGGGCTCCCCGCAAAGCGGGAACTGAAGACAGAAGCGCAGGCCATCTATTGGCCAAACCGAGTCTGGGAGGTCCTCACAGACGGGCCGCAACTAAGATAAGGGCCCTTCTCATGCATGGGATGAACATAATGTGGGAAAACTGGGGAAAATCCAGTGACGATTAAAATCAGTGGCTACATTCTTGATACGAATAAAAATGTGACGCAAAGTGGGAAACCTGAACCATTGGATGTCTGAGAGCGATCACTGGAATGAGTAAAGAGAACAGACAGCTGTATTCTCTCCAACTGCAGTAATTTATAAGCTTTTCACAATGAATGTCTCAAGCTCATTTCAAGGAGATCTGTTTAGAATGAACTTTTTAATAACCACATTAAGAAAACAAAGATATTTGTAAAAGACTTAAACAACCAATAAAAAAATCTATAAAATGACATGCGAATTGTGAAATTAAATTGTTGTAATGATTTATTTCCATTTGTCTCAGTCCTGCAAATGCGTTAAATACTTCTGTGGGTTACTATCCTTTTTCTTTTACCTTGTTTTTTTCCTTCATTTCATTCCATCTATTGTCTTTATGCATCCTTGCTGTCATATTCATTTTTAAAAAAATCTCTTTACCTATTCCTGGCACAACGATTCCCCTGTCACAATGTCGCTATCATTTTCACTAGGACAAATCACCTCCAAATGATTCACATCCTTTATTTGTGTTTCGAGCTTGTTCCGTTGGCCATAAAAGCAGCTATGTGCATTTTTCAGACATGTTTTACCTGTGGGTTTTAGACTGTCTGGCGGTTAAAGGTAGTCGTGTTGTCTACAAGATGGTTTGTTTTCAAAGCGAATAAACAGTGATGGTCTTTGTCGTCCTGCGAACGTGCCTGCCCGCACGTATGATGCTGTACGGACGCAGGCGGTCGATCAAGCCATCGCCGACATTACAACACTCCGCACACGCGCGCGAAAAGAATTAATAAATGGCACAAACACACGCGTCGACTCCTTCCCACCGTGCACGTTTCGAGCGCTGCACGAGGGTAATTAACCCCTTCGCGACCAACGCTCGATCAACGCAAGGTGCGCAAGCTCCGCTCGGGGAGGGACGATTAAATTTCAAATCACATAAATTTGCTCTCTATCCAACCAATTCAATCTCCATTTGGCATATTGTTGTGTTTGCACAGGGGCTCGCTAAAACAGACACTTGTACAAATCGTCGACAAAAACACACACCGCTCCTCGCGTTGGAGTCGAACAAGCATTGATTAAGGCGGAGAAAGCTGTTTTCGTCAATCACGCCGGAGAGAACGTAAAACGTGAGGAAACGCCGGTTTCCCTTCGCAGGCCCTCTGATCGGACCAAGCTGCCAAGTTCTCACGAGGGGCAGCAAAATGCTGGGGTGCTGAATACGCCGGCAAACACTGCATGAACAATAAGCAGTTAGCAAGCTATGTGTACAGGAAGGGACAAACTTAATGTCGACAAGGGGGAAAGCTTTAAATGGTAGTGTTTGATGGGGATGGGTGGGTAGATGGGGGTAAATACAGAAATGATATCGATATGGTAGTGATAATTCAAGGCTTACAAGATAGTGCGTCTTAGAACTGCATCCAATATATATGTCTAGCAAATGCGTAAATACATCGTGTGTTACTAAACTGATATAAAGAGGAATGTTAAAGCAGTAATAGACCAGTAGAGAGTTTCGAGACGGCCATCTTTGCAAGCGCGGGAGTGGTTTTTTTCATCAGATGTTTTCGTTTTCATCCGGGTCCTTTTGGTAAAATGGCGGATCTTGGGGAGGCCTTTGTCGAGCAACTGCCACTTGGTCTCGATCTGACAAACAATTTCCTTTTAAGAAAAAATTCGATTGTAGAGCCCAAAACGATAAATGCCCACATCTAGTCGAAAAAAAAACGCCACTGGTAACGCCTAGCTCATCTAATCGGGCCGTTTACTCGTAATGGCGCCCGCCAGCAAGAAAGCGAATCTTTATCCGGATGTTAAGGTTTCGAATCAGCCAATCACAGCGCGTTAAATTTTCCTCCAAGAAGCCATGTTTCGTTAAAACTCTCTACTGGCCTTTTTCTATTCATTTAGTTTACATTTTGATGCGACGGAATACTTTGCTGATAATCTACATTCTACAGATCCCAGTGTAATCCTTGCGTCAAATGGATGTGCATCTGCCTCTATTCCTGCAAAAAGAAATGTCTGAAAAAGCTTCAGTTAATTAGCAGATTCTGTATTTAAAATTATAACGTGGTTTATGAAGAGAAAATACAAATCTTTTCAACTTTAAATTTAATTTTCTCAAAATGGGAAAATCCCCATATGTTCTCGTTCACAACTGTGCATGTCTGTGCGAAACTATTATACGCGTGTATGTGTCTGTGCTTGCCCTCGCGCGTGACTGAGACTGTCCATGCCTGCAGGAGCGTAAGTTTACTTCCACGCAGTAGGTCTTTCCTCGAACATTAAAATAAAAACGCAGAGAAGAGAAAAGGGAGGATGGTGCCAGGCATTTCCTTTCACTTTACTTGACATCCCTTTCTTCTTTGCAGTCTTTTTACAATCCCATTTCTCCCATTTTTCTTCCCTCGAGTAAAAGCGATTCATCCTGGCTCCCCACTTCCCTCAGTAACAACATTATTTCGAGGAACCCTTTATAACTCAAAGGAGACCAATTTATCTTCAATATGCCATCGATGCAGGGCTGTTATTCGGCCGATTCAGTCGCTCCGCAACAACGAACACGTTATCAGAACGATCAGCTGTAATTTCCGTGTCTGAAAAGCCGGGACTGTTTTACCACTGACCTCTTCTTACTCGGTCCTGGGCCCCCAGAGATCCTCGCGCCTCTTCTTTTTCTAAGCAAGAGGGGCTTAACTCTAATTTGTCCCATTCACCGGAGTGACCTTCCCTCAGACTGTGTCGCGAACCAATGGGCGGGCAATGATTTGAACGCACACATTACGCGTGATGTATGGCTGACAGTTGAGGGAGTAATATAGACTATTAAAGCTGACTGGTCCGTAGTGTGTGCCTCTCAAGGACAGATCTTCAGCAATCGCAGCAGTCAGAAGAAGATCTTCAGGAACAATTTACCACAACTGACTTGAAAAAAAATTAGCCTAGAGAGAGATGCGTCCACTTCAGATGCTGGTATTTTTCTCTCATAGCTAACCTCGTCGCATGCATCATTCATCTCTTTTTTCCTCGTCTCTTTTGTCGTCAACACCCATCAGGCAGGTCCCTCTGCATCCTTTTGCAAACCTCCCCCCTCCTCCTGCCCATGAAAACCCACATCCGCACATGCACTTAAAATCAACTGACTGATGTCTTCAAGTTTACTGCATCTTAGTGTTTGTAGGTTTTTGAACATTTTGCCTTCGCTCCCAGTTCTCAATATCTGTTATTAGCATCATGTATCTTTGGTTTGACTTGCTTTGATGGCGAACATTTTTTATTCTTTTCATGCCTGTGCGTGAAAAGAAGACTTATAATGCCACTCCATTTCTATTCATTCATGTTCACATTTTCTGAAACGATACGTCTATTTTCGTTTCCCACAACCGACACTTGCCGATTATTCGTTTATGCTGACAAACATGTTGGAGACATTTTAAGCTAAAGTGTGTTTCAGCAATATGCAGACTACATTCGCCCATGTTTGACATCTTTGATAACATCACCATGCTACAAAACCTGTATACTACAAATGTTATCACCGTCAACAAAGTCCCACAATTACGCGTATGCGTTGTCATTTGTAAGCTTCGCAAGGAATGCATCAGCCCAGCGATGAAGGTTTAATTCCAGTCTTCTAACATCAGATGCCATTACTTTTAGAAGATCGATGGCCATATCTTCGCTAGAATTTCTCGAGATTTTTATTTTATTTTATTTTATTTTATTTTATTTTATTTTATTTTTTTAATTTTATTTCTAGCAGAGTAAAAGGTCTGATACCCAACTATCCATCGCGTCCACACCAGCTGGGCCAGTTTGTGCGAGGAAAATTTTCCAAAATATGACAATACGCGAGATCAAGATACCAGTGTTTATAGGTACCTTCGAGGCAAGTGTCTAGTTGAAGACTCCACGGATAGCTTTTGTCTAGCGTGAACTGTTCTCGGGAAGGTCGCAAAGGGTTTATCTGTTATGATTTTCAAAAATTGGAGGTCGAACTCGAAAATTGGATCCAATCGATCGGGCTATTCCAGAGAGGCAATGGCTGAAGAATTGCTTGCTGTATCAGGCCATTACATCGGCGCAGTGCCATTCATGTGTAAAATTCTAAACGATTCTCATGATGTAGGGAAATTACCTTTCGTGCGCCAATGGCGGCGAATTTGTCACGCAGGACGCGCCATTTGCGAGGGAGGTCACTCCCATAGCCTTCTGAACGAACTGAGTTATTCGACAGGACGCTTCACTACTAAACAGGAACAGGCCGTATCAGCAGAATCTATCTTTCAGCGCAGATGATCCCCTACTGGATTTAATCAAAAATTTCCCCATTGCTTCTGAAGCCTTACTTTATCAAACTCTTGAAGTACTGTCGGCGCAGAATATTAGGCTGTGAATGCAGATTTAAATCTTAGAAAATCAGTCACAGTTTATGACACCACTGAGTTTGCCTTTTTTACAATTTATCCTTAAAAAAGCGTTTTACTAAATGCAGAAGCATCAAAGAAGAATGTGAAGACAATGTCGACGAGGAATCAGGGTGATGATGACAACGATTTTACCAATTTCAATTGTCCGTTTTCTCACTGAAGAATCGTTCTGAAATTTTATTTGACATAATATATATATACACAAAAATATCACTGATTCACGCAATCAGAAAAAAAAACTGTAAGATGTGGGGTGTGACAAAAACATTTCTTGTTTAAAAAAAGAAAAAGTCAGGGCTTTAAATCCTAGTCAGCTCAGATTTTATCGTGTGCCGACAGCGCCGACAGTGAAAATGACGACGTTAAACTGTCGGCACAGCAGGAGACAACAGCGTAAGTGCAAGTCACAAACGAGAGAAGCTAGTAGAAAGATATCATCCAGCTGGCAACGCATGCCAAGGAGAAGCCAAGGAGGGCTCCCCAATCCATATCATAAAGGGAGATAATCGGCAGTCCCAAGGGAAAGCACGGACAGTATCAATTAAAGAGAAATCAGCATCACTTTCTCGTCTTTTTTCCGGCGCCATTCACGCGTCCTCCGGCACCCACCACGTGACCTCGTTTTCTTGACAGTTCCCCACTTTTGCTGGCAGTAAGACGACCGTTTGGGACTGGCTGCACGACGAAGGCCTAGGGCAGTGTTTCCTTGGCTCGATTCCTGTCTGTTCTACTCGATCTCTGTCAAAGGAAGGCAAGGCAAGGAAAGGCAACGTTTATTCTTAACCCGGAAAGATGCCTGTAAACAGTGGTATCTTGACTTCGCTTGTCGTCAACATTGTACGAAATCTGTCTCGCATAAGTTGGCCCATCCCTCTCTATCCTCTTCCTCAACCTCCTCCTAATTAAATCTCCCATCTTTTTTAATCAGAAAAATCATTGCTAATTGTAATACAAATTTATCGCTGCACAGTATCACGAATGCTTTACTCATTATTTGTAAGTCACCATTCATAACCACGCTCTTAATGCATTTCGAAATGTGTACTGTTTGAACTCTCAAATGAATAGAATTCTGCAGCACAAACACTGATACTTGTTTATAAATCGAGTCTCTATAATTCATGTAAATGTGTTAGCATGCTTGCCATTGAATGTTGCTCAATCATCTGAATGTTGTAAATTTAATTGTGCACGTTATATTTCTGACAGCTAATTGTTTGAGTGGCCATGTAAATATGTTCAAATGTTTTTAGTATTGAGAAAGTAGTGTTTTGTGGTACAAGTGCAGGTGTACTGTCGGTCAATCAAAATTCAAGAAAACTTGTCAGACAGGGCAAGTGAAAAAAGTGAATTAATCTCCAGCCTCATAGTTTCTTTCTGTACATAAGACGTCGTGAATAGAAAATAAGCTATGAGTAATATATCTAATCACATAGCATTCTCCAAGAGGCACAAAAACTAGATTATAATTTGCAAGTCTACAGCCCCCCCCCCTCCCGGTTGAAGAAAGAAAAGGCCCCCCATCTTACAACCCCTTGGTGCAACCTTCTGCAGGCTGTCACATCTTAACAAGGTCCCATTCCTGTCAGTGTTTCCGGCGAGAAGGCAGCAACAGCAAATTTCCGATTCGAATTAATTGCAGCGATCCGGCAGACTGGCCGAATGTTGCGGGACAATTGATGAGCGATTGCCAGTGTGTCGTCCGCCCGCTTCGTTCGCTGTATTTGCCGACGAAAGCTTTTAATAGCCCAGATGGCTCCCTCATAGGGCATCAATATCCATTTCTGCATGGCGAAACACAAATTGCTAGAATTACCGTGCACGCCAGTGAGGGCACAGAAAAACTACTAGTCAAATTTTGAGGACTTCTGTACGCAAACTGCTTTGAAATTTGTTTGGGTGAGAGGCTAAAACAAAGTTGAGCAGAGCAGGCCCAAGACAAATTAACAGTTAGCTTCTGATTGTCTCGGAACGTGAAACGGATGTAGCACTACTGAACAAAATTCGTCATTAAAAATGCGTGGTTTTCTACAGTTTTTGTAACGGATAATGTGAGGTACTTCATCGTCTATTTCTTTTGTGAACTAAGAAGCGAAGTTTTCTTAACATGCTCTAACTGTAAGCGTATATTTTGGTGTTGTGCCGAAACTGTGTAAAAATATGCGTTTTGCGGGATTGCACGATCTTGACGCCAAATTAATTATTTAATCACTAGAAGCTAGATTCAGCCGAAATAGAAGAAACAACGAGAATAATTAAAATAATAGCTATAACTTCATAAAAATGACACATTTTAAATGTCTTGTACTGTTAGTGGGTTCCCACGTTCCTATGAAGGAACTACTCCTAGTCGTATTGGGAGTCCTTAAAAACAGAATACATGTTTTTGTACTCAGTGAAAACTTATGTTCACTACAGCCCTAATGGAGCAATACGTACTTTAAATTTTATATGTGTGTTTTTGTGTGTGGTTTGATAAGGTGACTGCTGAACCGAATTACATCTTTTTAAAATCTGCGCCCTCTTCTTTCCGTTTGTCTTATAGCCCAACGTTCGACCACCCCTACTAAGCAACTAGCTAACCTATCTCGAAATTGGCTTGTCCCTGAAGTACAAAGTGGAATAGATGCGTGCTAAGGCCGCTTTCTAATCTACTGAAGTTTGAACATCGCCAAGTGAACAATGAGACATGGCGAAATGCACGAAGGGGGCTCAGCGCTTTGAAGTCCGCTGCCCACTTAGGCATGCAGGCAGCGCACTCGGATTGGCTGGAGATTGGTAGCTCTTTCGTGCAGAGGTGCGGAACTCGGAGCTAAGAAGCGCTTGTGTTTTACATCGCCTGGTTCTCTTCTGCGACATATTTAAATGCAACAGCTACCGAACTCAGGTTCGCGAAATGAACTTGTACTTCGGCTAATCCCCTAGATTAGAACAAGGCTTAGGTCATGCGTGTGTGCTCCCCATGCCCATTTCGACACAGACGGGTTATTTTCAAAGCTGTCCATCTACTTCACACTTTGGCCTGTATAGTAACCAAGAACCATTATAATCAGAATAACTTAATCTGCCTTTTGTACAATTCTCTCTCCAAAGAACTGTTTGCAGGATGTCCACACCAGTAAGATTTGTAGATTCTGCCGCGCTATTCGCTGCGGTCGACTTAGCTGATCGTATTCCCCGACCATAGATGCCAGACAAGCGTCAGGGCTTAGTCTGTGACTAGAGCTTGTGGTGACGCCATGCGTGTCCACAAGGTGAGCTCCTCCAATTATCTGTCGTTAGCTGTCACTGATGCTATGTCTGTATCTGTCTTGTACTTAATGCTTTCACTTCTGTGGGTATATGCATTTTACAGTTTGTAAGGTGTTTCCTTCTGTTTAATTTTGTAGTTGTATTCCGCGATACCCAGTATTTAACTTACCATTCTTCTGTACACGGTGTTTGGTTATGCCCAGTATTCCACTGACCATTCTTCTGTACACGGTGTTTGGTTATACCCAGTGTTCCACTGACCA
>SMGT01014463.1:32318-43137 GCA_004794575.1 Lanistes nyassanus
CTTACCATTCTTCTGTACACGGTGTTTGGTCATACCCAGTATTTAACTTACCATTCTTCTGTACACGGTGTTTGGTTATGCCCAGTATTCCACTGACCATTCTTCTGTACACGGTGTTTGGTTATACCCAGTGTTCCACTGACCATTCTTCTGTACACGGTGTTTGGTTATACCCGGTATTCAACTTACCATTGTTCTGTACACGGTGTTTGGTTATACCCAGTATTTAACTTACCATTCTTCTGTACACGGTGTTTGGTTATACCCGGTATTCAACTTACCATTGTTCTGTACACGGTGTTTGGTTATGCCCAGTATTCCACTGACCATTCTTCTGTACACGGTGTTTGGTTATACCCGGTATTCAACTTACCATTGTTCTGTACACGGTGTTTGGTTATGCCCAGTATTCCACTGACCATTCTTCTGTACACGGTGTTTGGTTATACTCAGTGTTCCACTTATCATTCTTCTGTACACGGTGTTTGGTTATGCCCAGTGTTCCACTTTCCATTGTTCTGTACACGGTGTTTGGTTATGCCCAGTATTCCACTGACCATTCTTCTGTACACGGTGTTTGGTTATACTCAGTGTTCCACTTATCATTCTTCTGTACACAGTGTTTGGTTATACCCAGTGTTCCACTTTCCATTGTTCTGTACACGGTGTTTGGTTATACTCAGTGTTCCACTTATCATTCTTCTGTACACGGTGTTTGGTTATGCCCAGTATTCCACTGACCATTCTTCTGTACACGGTGTTTGGTTATACCCAGTGTTCCACTGACCATTCTTCTGTACACGGTGTTTGGTTATACCCAGTGTTCCACTGACCATTCTTCTGTACACGGTGTTTGGTTATACTCAGTGTTCCACTGACCATTCTTCTGTACACGGTGTTTGGTTATACCCAGTGTTCCATTTATCCACTAAATGTTGAAGAAAAATAAGAGTTTTGTTTCTTTGACCACCCACAGTAATACTTAGCTTGTGTGACTGAGTGACTGAGTGAAGGGGGGTGGGTGAGTGTGAATGAGTGGGGTGGGGGTTGCAGGGCTGGCGGGTACATGGGTGAGTGGGCGGTGGAGGAGTGGCTGGAGGAGAAAGCGGGTGGGTTCGAGATGAACGCGCGAAAATGTGTGTTTACCGAAAGAAACTAACGTATTTGTACATTCTCGAGCAGTGAAGATTTTTTTTAAAAAAGGTAGAAACTCAGGAATCCAGACTCAGATTTAAAATAAAACCTTGTCACTGGCCAGAGACAGAAAAAAAGTAGACATACAAGCTCGGTGTGAGCACCAGCTGTTGTTAAGCCAGGCGTGTTGCCCTAGCACAAGCAAGGCCATAAACGTGCACTCTGACTAGAGGGTTCAAAGTACACATTTAAGGACTTCTGCCTCATTAACCCGTCAATGACAAGAACTGTTCGACACTTTGACGGAGATCGCGCTGTCTTTGTGCTACCTCGCTCCCTCCCGCGCGTGATACGGCGTTGCTATACCCGTACCCGCCAATCCACCCCTTTTGCGTTTAATGGAGTGGTAAGTCCTGTCGCTTGGGGTAATGTATTGTCATCCCTCTAAACTCTTCAAATAAAACACCATTTTCCAATTATGTCCCAGTCCGTCTGGAACAAAATGGCCGCAGAACTTCCTTTGAAATCTACTATTTGGCGGAAGCGCGTTTTGGAACTCTCCTGTCAAAAAGCGACATGCTTATCCCATTTAGGCAATGAGGCATTGGTAAATATTTTTTTGGCGTTGTTCATGAAGCAACGGCTGATCAAAGGAAGATGTAAGCGATATTTAAAATTTCGATTCTGCATTTCCTGAAGCAGGCCCATCTCTTGCTACCCAGGGCAGCAACAGTGATTGCAAAGACATCAGAATAATCAAGGCCAGAACATGTGTTGGAACTGACCATGAACTTCATATTTAATATTGTAAACCTTCTATACAGAGTAATATTAGGACAAACGTGTCTTCGAAAACTAACTGAAACAGTTGTAAACGGGGACATGATCAGAAATGGGGAATGGGGGGGGGGGGAAGGAACAGCCCAAAATTTAGCATCAACGACAAAACACTCACGTCATTGTACCCTAAGGGGTTGCCCCGTCACAATCGGAGGGAAAGGCTTTGATCCTGCAGGAAAGGAACAAGGTGATGTCCCTTCCTAAAATTCCCTTTAAGCGTAGACCTTGATTGCTTTTAACTGTCACATTGTTCAAAACTGAGCGAAACAATGGAGATAAAAGCCTAACTTTAATCAACAATACATTGTTTCCCCCCACCCCCGGCAAAGCAAGTGCGTTACCCCCTCCTCCCTCCCCCTTCACATACAAAAGGCGAAGCACATTTTGTCTTTTCAACATAAAACTTTCTGAAACGTAAAGATCACATCATTTCTATAATCTTTGCAAAAATGAAGGAATTGCCGTATGCACGCACGCACGTTTGCAGACACGCACGCACGCACGCACAGCTGTGTACCCGCGGATGTTATAGATTGCAGGTCACACGACAATAACAGCTACTTTTGTCTCCCTTTTCTTGCTCTCTTACGCATCACAAACTTTCGTCTACATTATGTTTGCATCTCATCCTACCTATCTCTTTCCTTCTTTCCTCCCCCAACCCCCCTCTCTCTCCAGATATTGTTGACATCCCTCATGGTGTAAATTTCACTTGTCATCTATGGGGCCTCCACCACCTGATGGCCATCCTCCCAGCCTGCCCCATCAGATGCTGCCTTATCATTGGGTTAAGTAAGCTGTCACAAGACTGGACGCCCAGCTCTCGAGAAGGAACCCCGCGGACAATTACTTTTCGCTCACGGGGCACAACTCCCTGGCCCCCAGGGAGCGCAACATCAAAGCCTGCATTTTGCGCATGCGTCTGGCAGCCCGTGTCCCAGAGCCCGACCTCCGCTGGTCGTGATTTATAATGAAGGGTGTCACTGGCTGGCGCCCCGGCACGGGTCATTACTGTATGCTAATGAGGTTTAGCTCATGACTGGCGTAATTAACGGATTATAACTCTACAATAGCCGCGCGGCCAAGTGTAAGGGGTGCTTTCTTGCTGAGACAGGCGAGGTCATCACGGGCTGTCCACGGGTTGCGGACAAAGCGCAGTGGATGTCGCCAAACCCTTGAACTTTGCGCTATTCTTCAACGTGTTAGCTTCCCTCGCCCGCTCTTGCCCAGTAGCGCCAACGTCGGGCAATGTGTGCATGAAGAACAGACAACCTCTGTTGGAAAAAGCGGTCGGTTCAAGGAAGGGAGACAACAATAGGCCAGATTTTGCGCTTTGGCCTGGTAGCTGTCGAATTCCCATGCGGCAGTCGGGTTAAAAATGCATTGCTTGGCAAAAGAGTGGTTACTAGGCTGGGAGGCGCTTGATTGCAGCCTCTCTGGACGACGATGATGGAGTTATTTCAAATTTGATATGGTAAGTATATTCACATCTACGTAAACAAAAGCGCACAAGAGATGGAGGGATCGCAGGAAAAAGTTAGTTGGATAGTAAACTCCACAGCATAAATACACACGTCAACAACAAAACTCCACAATGGCAACAACATATCGCGTTTAATGTTAATTTACTCGATAATGTATAAATAAAGACCAATTTCAGGCCGAAGCATCGAGGTGAAAACCTTCAAACAGAAGAAACGCAATTCTGTGATTGGATTTTCACAACTTCACAATTCAAAACATCAAGAACTCAGACTTACGAACGTTTACATTTTAAAGCAAGTCTCATTTCAAAGACAAGCAACAGAGGCTAACATTTCATTTCCCCAATTCTGTCATAACTTTTATGGATGTGTTCTTTGCGACTTTGTTAAATAAATTTGGCTGAAATTTCCGTAGCTTGATAATTCTAGCGTTTGGTGAGACTGCGGGGACCTCCAGGATGAGCTAAAATTCTTTGAAAATCAAAACGATCCTTGTAAGAAATGAAAACTGCGGCAAACTGTACCACAAAAGATGCAGACCTTCAAGAAAACGTGTTACTCGTCCTCCTGAGGAAGCACGCACGCACTCACGCCAATACCTAACCCTCATCCCCAGGCAATGTCACCAAGTGAACACGGGTTTTTCAAATCTCTTTCAGAGAAAAGGTAGCATAGGAAACTTAACATGCTCCGCATTAGACGAAAATACAGTCTTACGTAAAATATGCTAATCTCGTAGGGTCACCACTGAAAAGCTTGCAGTTTCCTGGAAGATCTTTACTGCCTATACCCCACCCCTTCCCCAACCCCCATCTATCCCCTACTCCTAGTCCCCACCCCTTACCCTTCCCCTAAACCCCCCTCCTCCCGAAACATCCCCCTCTCCCTCCCTTCCCCCCGGCCCTGGAAAGACCTTCGAAATATAGCTCGCCATTTGATTGGCTCCGCTTTTTACACATCCTAAATAGAGCTCGTCATTTGATTGGCTCCAGTTGTTCTGCGCTTTTACGTGGTGGCCCCCCTCTCCTTTCCCAGGAAGTACAAATTTTAGGAGAAGCAAAGTTTGTGTGCGTACGTGTGTGCGTGCGTGCGCGAGTGCTTGCGTGCGAGAAAGAGAAAGAGATATACTGTTTCCAACCTGGATTCGGTTGCGGAAGGGTTCGATTTATCTACAGAAATTAGGGCCCAGATACCTTTACACATGGTGATCGATAAATAATCACGACATGAGTGGAAACATTTTCTCTTCGCCCACAGTGAGGTGAAGCTACCCAGGGTCCTTGGCTGTAAGCCCTTATAATTACAAGGGGCTGGGTGATTGTTGCACCATCCCTTTTCCTATGAAGATGTAAGACTTGATCGTGACACTCTTGTTTGAGTCAGTTGTCCTAAAGTACGGGTTCTTACACTGACATGTAGAAGGCCCAAAATGTGTTCCTATTTGCTGTGTACATCAAGCGACGATGTTTTTTTCAAGGAAGAACAAAAAACTGACAGAACATTCTGCCAGTCTCACAGACATAGCCATGGACATGGACAGATACAAAGTTCAGAAGGAAAGGTGAGCCAGGAAGAAACGCCGATGAAACGGGGAGACTTCCTGTCTGGAAAAGCCACAGGGGATGGAATCATGTTCACTAAAAGCTGTCTGCTGCCCAGAGCCCTAGGGAGCGGCGAAAGGTGATTCTTTACCCCTTTCCTTTCCTGGCGGTGAGATGGTCTTGTCCTTAAAAGAAGATAAGAAAATAAAGACAACAGCATCTAGAGGTCCAGACGAAAATAAGTAGAGTGATGTGTCCCTTTAACACAAGGATCAAAATACAGTCCCAGCACCGGATTTCTGCTCCCATCTGGCTGAAGGACTCGGTGTACAACGATACATTATATACTGAACCGTACAGGATTCATCCGCTAAACAAAAGTGATGTTATTATGTGCTGACCAAAGATCCTTCCTTTACAGAAAGATGAGCCACTCCGCTGAGGAAGTGAAGCCGAGTGCCCATGGTTCCCCCCCCCCCCCAGTGGCGCCTACTTTTACCCTGCTATCGCCGCAGCGCATGCGCCGAGGACGTCATAGCGTGAGGAGGTAAAAGCGCCTGGTGCTCTGCACTCAGCTGTCACAACTTCAGAAAAAAGGATGGGGCGATGCTTATCGACAGGTGAGGGGTGATTCACTGCATGTGAAAGTACAAAACGGCAACAATATGGAGGACGCAGACAACTTTCTTCTTATGCAGCTGCTGTAAAACAAATTGACATAACAAATCTCTAATCACATCAAATTACTTGAATCTGTTAAAATATTCTAAAGTTATTATTACAATTATTTGAAATTCAAAGCATGAGCTAATCAAGAACTTATTTTATGACTAGAGCGTCAGTCATACTTTATTTTTTAAAAGAAAAAATGTTCTTACAATCAGATTTGGTAACTCGATCTGGAAATAAAATACCAAACAAAATCCGTATAAAACTTTTACAACAGGTGAGTCAAAAGCTTTCATTAAGCGTCGCTTAACCGCCGATGAGAATGGTTGTCTTAAGATAATGTTGGGGAGGGGTGGGCGTAAGTACACTCCCAAAAGATCGTTATCGACAGACGGGCTCATGGCGTGATGTAATCCCAGACGTCTTGCCGTTTCTATTTCAAAATATATTAAATATATCCAATGATGTCGTTCGTCTTCCTTTTGCGATAGTCGCAAGCAGTTCGGTGCAGCGCGACTTTCAGGCCACGAAGCGATCCGTGTCAGTCTTAACTAGCGCCGACTTGCCTGGTCGGCAAGGCGCGTGTCACCAGTTTGCAAGAGAAGGATGCGCGCCGTAGGAGGGATGAGGCAGGTAGAAGCCGCCGGGTAGTGAGCCAGGGGGAAAGGGCGCCATGCAAGCGACCGCAACTCCGGGCGTGTACACGTCCTGAGGATGAAATCCACCAGGAAATCCCTGCGCTAGCGGTAAGGGTGGAGAGGGCGGCACCGTGGGACTGTTGACGTCCAGCCCGGGGTTCTGTTTCTTCCACTTGGTGCGTCGGTTCTGGAACCAGATCTTGACCTGGGTCTCCGTTAGGCTGAGGGACAGCGCCAGGTTCAGCCTCTCGCACACGGACAGGTAGCGGGTGGTCTTGAACTTGTTCTCGAGGGCCACCAGCTGCTCGTAGGTGAAGGCCGTCCGTGCACGTCGCGGCTTGCCTCCCCCACCCCCTCCTCCCCTCGAGCTGCTCCGCCCTTCTG
Source organism: Lanistes nyassanus (assembly GCA_004794575.1). Taxonomy (NCBI): domain Eukaryota; kingdom Metazoa; phylum Mollusca; class Gastropoda; order Architaenioglossa; family Ampullariidae; genus Lanistes; species Lanistes nyassanus. The sequence goes on from SMGT01014463.1 coordinate 39,009, forward strand.
CTCCGCTCGCTGCCTGACTGTTGCCGCTGTCGCTGCTGTCCTTACTGCCGTTCTGATCGACGCATCGTCGCTTAGTCTCGCTGGCTAGAATATCTGCAGGCGACAGCACATCGTCCTCGTCATCTGGACTGTTGTAGTCGTCAGAAAATTTGTCAGCATCGTCGTCATCGTCTGGAACCGAAATAAAACAATTCGTACAGTGAATGCAAAACACCTGTAAGTGTGTCGACTTATCCAAAGAAACCCTTCCCCCCACACAGTTACCACTTAGTTAAACAAAAAGAAAAAGAGAGAGAGAGAGAGAGAGAAAAAAAGACACCCCCCCCACACACACACAAGGCAGGAAGCACGAAAACTGTTTCTTTATTATCTTGTGAAAATGTTAATAGAAAAAATACTTAAAATCTTTCCGACTACCCGGTCAGACAGCCAACGTACGCCATTCTCCACACAACCATTTACGGACCATTCAGCACATACTTCTGCAGGCAAAATCACACAAATACTAGATCCAGTTAAGCCGAACTAGAACCTGTATGAGTTCTATATTAAATAAAGCTCTCTTGAGAACCCACTCTAATATTTTTTTTGTAAATTGATATTGAAGATAGAACCAACGCCATGTATACGCTAGCAGACATCCTTTCGGTTGACTGGTTTCCACACAGTGCAGATAAAATGCTGCGTTTGACCCTGTTCCCTCTCCCTCCTTTCAACCCACCCCCAAAGTTTTCTTTTATTCCACACATCACTACAAACATGCCTTTTTTCTATCCGTCACGTCCAACCACAAATGTTCGACCTTCATAAGGACATTAAACGTCTTCACTGACTCATGTCCTAGCCATTATGTCTCCAAAAGCCTGCTCGGCACCTTTGATGTTTTCCCCACCTGTATGGCGATTGTATTCATAACCACTTCCTGCGCCTTGAAGTCAGCAACCGGACACCCGTCTTCAAATTGAGAGGTAAGTGCAGCACAAACATCTCCCCACGTTATCGGTTTGCAAATACTCCTGTCTTTCGCGACGTCCACTGAGTGCAATAATGCACTTGTTGAACCTCGCTGCCTGTACCCTTTCTCAGTCCCCCCTAGGTGCTGTTCACGGAAGTAAAAACGACAATTTTGCGTGCTCCCCCGTGGTAAAAAAAAAAAACAAAACAAAACAGGGAACGTATGTCACCTTCAGTAAGAATTCAGCACGTGCGAACCAACAATAATATTATGATAGGCTCTGAGAACTGGGTGGGGCTGGAGTGGGGGAGACCATGAAAAGGCTTTGTCAAAAAGTGGGTCATTTTCACATTGTCCACAAGGGAGGCAACAGATAAGAAAATTTGTACATTTGCCAACAACCTACGGTTCTCTTTTTCTCTCTTTATTCTTCTTTATTTGTTTGCAGATGTTTGCTTGTTGTGGGCTTTAAAATAATAAAACAAGTGAATGGGGCTTAGAGTAGAACATATCGTGACAAAAGGGGAACTGAGCCAAGGTGAATACCCGACATAAAGGTCTTTATCTGTTTTTCGTCAGGTGACGCAATTAATACTGACATTTGGTCAAGATAACATAGTAACAGTTTTATCTCGATAATGACAGCATATAGGGAAGAGTGGGTATATTGTACCTGGCGATTGACTGGACCACCAGGGTTTTCCAGAAACTAAAGGCGGACAAATCCAGGTTTATTTTCTGTCAAAATTGTATGGAGGAAAGACTTCCCTTGCACAATAAAAAATGGCGGGCAAACGCAAAATGTGCGGAAGGTAAGCACTTTACTTATTTTTAGTTCGTTTTGTAAACTTTGTTCCGCTAAATCGACGTGGACAGCTTGCAGGGAATGTGAAAATTGATCTAACTGCTACTGTAAGAAAAGCTTTAGGATGGAGCAGAACATTTGTTGACAGATCAACTTCTGATACGGATTGTATACTTTGCTTCTAGAGGGTTTCAAAAAGGTATGGTATGTGGGTAACTTGAGCTCTCTTTTGTCGGGTATATTGGACCAGTGGTGCAATTTATCCACACAGGTTCAAACGACACTCACAGAAAATTTGTGAAGAGTAATGTTTTGTGGGTGCAGATGTATGTCCATGTGTGCTTGTGTATTGTATATAATTATTATTTAAACATCTAGATTATATCAATATATGCCTTCATCCTGCGAAACTTGTGTATATTTCAAGATACGGCAAGTGGACCTCGCAAGATATGGAAGCAGCCCTCCAGGCCCTTGAGAGTGGAACGGGGCTGAACCAAGCCTCGAAGACCTTCGGAATAGCAAAAGCGACTTTGAAAAGGCACCAGCTTTGCAAGAATAAGCATGCGAATGGATCAACCAGGTTCCTAGGCCGACCCACTGTTTTCTCTGACGAAATGGAAGAAGAGATTGTTCAGTATGTGGTTGATATCGACAGAATGTTCTTTGGCTGACAAGAAATGAACTTATGGAATTTGCTTATCAAGTTGCAGAAAAACAATGTGAAAAACACCTTCAACAACAACACAGAGAAAGCAGGAAAGGATTTGCTCCAGGGGTTCTTATCCAGAAATCAAGAGTTGTCTCTTCGTCAGCCCCAGGCAGCCACCATTGCTAAGGCAACTGCTTTCAACAGAGAAACAGTGGATCAGTTTTTCTCTTCAAGGCCTCATTAACAGGTATCCGTTTGACGGTCAGTCTATCTACAACATGGATGAAACGTGTATCAGCACTGTTGCTGCCAAAAGACAAAACGTTATCAGTCAGAAAGGACAGCACAGCACCGGAATAATCTCAAATGCTGGAAGAGGGACAACGACAATGGTTCAGTTCAAAAGAAAACGCAATGGTGCTCCAGGTGGATCCATGATTCAGTGCAATGAGTCAGGCTGGATGGATAAAGACATGTTCCCGAAGTGGCTACGACACTGTTTTGCAGCAGTCAAACCAACACCAGAAAGGCCAGTCCTACTCTTGTTGGACGGCCATGTCAGCCATACCAAAAACATAGCTGCCATTGACTTGGCAAGGGCAAACGGAGTGATCATGCTTTCTCTCCCCCTTCTCCCCCTTCCCCCCCCCCATTGCACCCACAAGATGCAACCGTTAGACTTCTCGTTCTTTCGGCTATTCAAAATCTTCTACTCCCAGATCATCAACACTTGGCTAAGAAATCTTCCTGGTCGACATGTCACTGCCTTTCAAACAGCAGAACCGGTCGCCGTGCAGGGGTTCTCCAAATGCGGCATTTGGCCATGCCGGCGTGACGTCTTTGATGACGACTTTCATGCCTTCACTACAGTTTCTCCATCAAAGGCCACCAACAACTCTCCTGACACCGCCCATGCCAACAACAATAACTGCCCTCTCACTTCCCAGACCAACAACTGTCCTGCTTCAAGAATTGTGTCAAGTCCTGGTCATGCAACCCAGCCAGCCCATCACAGAGTGCCGATAAAGCGTTTTGCATGCCTGTGGACCACGTGCCACCACTTCCACACAAACATCCAAACCTTGTAAAGAGGGCTTTCAGGAAGATGTCAGCAAATATCCTAACTTCTTCATCCTTTTTTATTTAAATGGGGTTGGTGGGGTGAGGGTTGAGTTGTGAGACAGTTTAGTTCATAATTTAAGAGAAAATGCTTTCCTTTTTTTGTTCTTCTGTTTGCAGATTCATAGTACGGACAGTTTCAAGAATTGTTGTGGGTGGTTTTTTTTCATATATGGGATACTGGACATAGCTTGTTTCCTTTAAACAGAGATGTCACGACGGGCGGGTACCTTATCTTATTGGACTTCCGACTTTTGAGAATTACTGGACAACTTGTTTATGGCGATCTTGTAAATGTAGATTTAATTTAGCAATCGTCACCAAAACCTTTACTGCTTTAGGTCAGTGGTTTCTAAACCAAAGGGTGACGATGCTGTGAAATAATGTGAACAACTAGAGCAATCTTCCGAGGGAAAAGATTCTCATACGTCGACACGCTCGTTCAGTCTCTCACAGGCAAAACACTACTAGCTCAAGAGCCCCCACCCTCGTAAAACACTCAACTGCAGCGAACTGTTATTCAGCATATATTTCAAAACACTAACTGGCTCGACAACATCAAATATCTACAAAGTATTTACAGAGAATCACCGCGCTC
>SMGT01014463.1:43836-68869 GCA_004794575.1 Lanistes nyassanus
GGTCAGCAAATTACACTCGTAACTGCAAGAGAGCTGGAGTCTTCCTTTTGGCAAGATGGCGACTGAGGTCCGTAGGCTAGCACGTGGTCGCTTCACTGGGTCTCTTCCTGTATTCTGTGTCAGTACTCTTGGCGCTCTCCTCTGTCTCGCTCTCTCCTCCCTCTCTGTGTATCCTTCTGTATCCTCTGATCTAACATTTTTACCTCCTTATGTAGTAAGCGTTCTGACGCACCACCCTCAAGTAAACCGGTTCTAGCCAGACTAGCGAGAGCATGGCAACTTCCATAACCAATGGCGTAGCATTACCCCTACCTAAGTGTTCGGAAAGGGCGGAGCGATTAACCTGGTGATGACGTGTCTCTCCCCTGCTAGCTTACAAAGGGAGGAGCTAAAAGGCTTACCTAGGAGTGACAGGTAACAGCCTAGGGTGACATGTGACAAGAGACAGGTTCTCTTCCAGGAACAGTTAGTGATGTTATTTTCCCAAATTCTGCCAGTGATGAAAGTTTTAAGGAATGCAGGGGTTTGGGGTACAGCTGTGAGGCACAGTTCGGACGGTCCCAAAGTACTTTTTTTTTCTCTATGCTGTTGTCCGTGTGTGAAATAGCATTTTTTTTAATTCTTATTGTCAGTGAAGAAAGTTTCAAATTATGGTGGGGTTTTTTTGGATAGAGAGGAGACAAAGGACAATTTGAAAACAGCCGTTTATAAGCTGAGACACAGTTTGTTTCCTGGGTCTAAACAAAATGCATTTTAAAACCTGTTTTTTATGTTTATTTTTTGGATGCAGACAAAGCACTTTTAAAAATTCCTTTATGATTTTTTGGCAGCAAAAGCTTTTAAAAAATTGTTCTTATGATTTTTGGGCAGCAAAAGCTCTTGTTTTCATATTAATAAATTTAAGCATATTTATGGGTTGATGTGAGTGCGTTTTTGTTGTTCCAGTTAAGGTTCTTGCTTGTGAATGCATGATATTACCAGGGTTTGTATGTATTTTGAAAGAGAAAGTGTCAAATCTTCCTTGTAATCATCTCCTAACAATATCGTGTAAATTGTACCTAGGTCCAATTTATCACCCACAGTGGTACATTTTACCAGCGTGGGTGTCTAAATTGGACCTGTGCCACGTTTTTAAAAACTTTTTTTTAACGACAGCGTTTAGAAATACGCATTCCGTGCTCTACAGTCTAAAAGCTAAAGTGCTTGGCTTTCATATGAAACCAATTTCTGTTCATTTTGTCTTCATTCTTTGAAGAAATTCCAAAAGCTTCTTAGGGGGTTCAATATACCCACTCTTCCCCTAAGTACATAGTTAAACATGCTAGGATGAAAGTACATCGGGTTATCATCTAGCTCTTAGCTTTTTTCATGTGAATATTTAGTCTTCTTTCTGAACCACTTTGCCACTTTTATCAGTGACACATGTGGAAACGACAGGTAGACAGCCTGTGTGCAGGGTATAGTTTTCTGGGTGGCTGCAGGTCTTCCGCGAATGTTCGTCAGTGGATGTACGGACAGAAGAGCAGCTGGATGTTTTACTGTGTTTATTTTAACTATAAATTCAGATATAATTTTATTGATATTTTATATCTTTAAAAGAGAGAAAAAAATCTGTAGAAATGATACTGAATCAATCGAAAAAGTCTAGCGATGATCACAACACCTGTGCTTGAGTCAAGAATTATATCTTGTGCCACGGCATGTCAGCCTTGGCGAGATCACAAGATGTTTTTATTCAAGACAAGCAAAGTTTACAGTTGAGAACGAAAGAGATACAGAAGCAGTAAGAATATCAACCCTGAATATTTTCACTAAGGTCCTCCAATCTCTGCTTCCGATCGCAAAGATCGAAGAATATGTGTGATGCATGTGTGTTACGTGATATGTCGCATGCAAAGAAGCGGCTCTTGAACGAGAACGACAGCTTTGTAAGCAGAAGCATTTTTCACCTGTTGTTTAGCTCATGTCTATCTCCCTTTGACCATTTCGTAACGGTTTAAGTCGGACTCGCACGTGTTTCACCTCGAACTAGCTGGTTGTCCCCTGGATTCATCTTCCACTTCTTCCAGTGTGATTACGGAATTAGTTTTCAAAACGTCCTTCGCTGCTCATACTGCGCCACACTTTTGACTCCACTGAACTCATCAGCAAAAATATTTTGCCAGATTTATGATCATATGATGCGTGGTTGGTGCGTGGGGGTGTATTTTCTTATGTATGCGGCCTGCTTACACGAACTAAAGTTGCCTGCCTGTACCTTCTGGCTCCACAAATGAGCCCCCCCCCCCCAAAAAAAAAAATCCTTTGGATAAATTTGCCGCTGACAGTTTAAACATACCTACATAATCTGCCTGCCGTCGCAAACGTCATATCACTTAATGTGTTGACGCAGGCTTAATAGCCACGGCGTTATCTGACCTCCCCAGCGGGTTAAACCAGACTCGAGAGAGTTGAAAAAAAAAATCCCGAAAAGTCTCTCTCAAGTGCGGGTGTCCGTACTCGGGTTTAGCACCAACTAAAGACCCATTTACTCTTTTTACCTCCTTCAGGAATGACAATCCATTATGTTTTGGGCTTCACCGTAATTTATGGATCAAGCTTCCCCCACCCCAACCAACACCTTTTTTTTTTTCTTTTTCGTTTGCACTGAAGCACTCGGTCGTTGCGCGCGTTGACACAGGGCGACGACTTGTGGTTCCTAGGTGAATTCAGCTGTATGTAACTGAGTGTATTACCCGCTACAGCAGATCAACCTCTGAGGACACGTCTCTTGTTTGCCAGTTGTTTGCACAGAAACAAACTTTGTGCTTTGGTGTGTGTGTGCGCGTGCGTGTGCGTGTGTGTGTGTGTGTGTGGGCGCGCGTACGTGCGGCGAAACCGATCGAGAGTATCCTGCAAGGAGTGCAGGAGAGAAACACTGAAGTACAACCGAGTTTTCAAACTGACAAACATTTTTGATTGGTCTGTGTTTTTTCTGGCTTTGCATGCCTTTGTCTTGTATGCAATGGATCTATTAACTGTTTGACTGACGAGATCATGTATTCTGCCGGTTATTCAACTCAGTCTGTTGTGTATTGACTGCATACTTAATCCATCCTTCTGTTACTGATTCGAGTACTTGATGATTCATTCAGTTTTCTGTCATTGGTTGGTTTCTTGATAATTAAACTTTATTAGATGAATGTTCCCTTCACTTGCATTTTGAGATTTACTTCTCCTTCGCGCAGAATCTTCATTGATTTCGATTATTTGACATTTTCGAATCGCGAATGTATGTAATAGAGTTTGCTTGTAGAAAATCGTTTAATTCCTTACAAGGGCAACCCTAGGTACTGAGTAGGTGATTACGTCATACTTTGCTAGTGTTATACTGTTTAATTAGATGCTTAAGAAGACAGTAAATGACTATCGACGAGTCATTTAAAAATTATTCGATTCAATAAAACGTGAGTATACCCAGCTTTTTTATATAATTCAGGTGCAACGTGAAAAACTTGTAGCTGAAAAACGATGACGAATATAGCTTTATTTTCCTATTCACTAAAAATAAATGGATAGCTTAGTGAGCTGCGGTCAGTTAAGTAAGTGAGCGAGCGATGGATATTTTATTGCTACAAAAATCGAAGCACAGAATGGGTTAACATACCCTAACAAGATCAGACTAGGAAGAGTACAGAACATGCATGTACGTAAACAGATATTGAGACTTTTGGGGGGGGGGGGTAGAGGATGGTAAAATGACGTTAAAGACGTCCATAAATAGACCTATACATTTAGACTAGAACACCCGTTAAAGGTCATCCGATTGCCTTTTTACTGATGTAGGGACGAACTCAAAATATCTACAGTGTTTAAGATTCTTAGTGCCGGTTTCTGCGTTGTTAGTGTCGAGACTGCGTGGCAGACGTTCGCTTGAGATGCGAAAAGCTGAAAGGGAGAGTTAGTCGTCCTTTGTTTATTCTGGGCAGGCGGGGACAAAGACATAAACTTTCTTCTTGGCCAGTTGACAGCGTTTTTGGTGTTGCAAAATATTGAAATCATGGTTACAATTATTTTTAGCCCTGCAGTGAATTACTCACAAATGGAAAACTAAATGACCAAAATTCGCGTAAGCTTTGCAAGGGAGATAATCTGGCTTCAGTTTCGCTCTGAGGTCGATCTGTTCGATCGAAAAAAAATTTACCATCGAAAGAAAGTCTATATTTCCGCAGGTACGCCTTCCTAGCTCCATGCAGGGACGACTTGGAAATGTCTACAGCGTTGGAGATCCTTACGGACGAGCTTTTTTGGCATGGTAACTGTTGACTTTAGCAATAGACCCAGACGGACACACGGAGACACGGACACATCTGGCACGACTCACCTGAAAGGTCGCTGGACAGCGTTCGCTCTTCACCCATGGCCTTGAAGAGGGTCACATCAACGTCCCTCCGACGATGACACAGAACTCCGCCCCGGAACTTGTTGGGGTCCAGAATGTCCTCCACCAGGAATGACGTCATCTGCTTGTCGTTGAGGCCGTCCCCAGCCTCGCACCGGAAGTCAACGTCATTACAGGGGTGCTGCGGTCGTCGGGCTTGAGGACTGTGGTGATGATGCTGGCGATGTGCAGGGAGACGTGGATGTGATGAAGGAGACGTGACCTCTAGGTCACCGCTGCAGGCTGAGGGAACTGCCTGCTCGAGGTGGCGCTGCCGACCGACGACTTTCGTTCCGCGCAGGTCCAGCGGTCCCTTCTCGTCGTGCTGCGTCACGCTGCTGCTGTCGTGCTGCACGAGGCTACTCCTGTCGCAGCGGTCTGACGATGGGTCACAGTCTGTGTTGAAGCTGTCATCCCTCGTGTCGTCTCTCTCTGGCCGCGTGTTTCTCGTCAGGCGGTCCTCGCCAGCTAGTGGCGCTTCTGACCTGCTGACCTGTGCTAAAGAACCGTGTTTTTCGTTTTCGCTGTCAATCATTTCGAAGCTGATTAACTCTCCAGAATCTAAGATTCAGCAGCTGGAACTTTTCTTCTTGTTCTTGAACACAGCAAAGGTCAATCCTTTGAAGTCCTAGTATCGCACATTTCTTCAGAATCCGTCTTCTTAGAATAGTTGTGTCGACCATAAGAAATCAATTTTTAATCAAAATGGCCAGTGACCTTTAAAATTATAAGGTAAAACACTTTCAAACGTATTGTCAATGTCTGTGTCTTCAAGTATAAAACATTAAACACTGCTCACTCCAGCTCGAGCATTTTAAAAGCAGCAGCAATTGAAAGGGAGACAAACAGTGCCAGTCAATTTTCCGCTGCTTAAATTTAGTCCGGCTGTACTTGTATATCCACTCATGTTGCACTTCTCTGCCTGGCACGGTGTGCAGACGATCAGAAGATCAGTTACATGTTGACTGTCTGCACGCTCGTCCTGAGTCAGCGTGAGGTCACGACCCCTGTTTTTGTAACTGGTTCTCCTCAGCACCTCCACTCCATTCCGTCAAATTTTCAAACCTTCATCCCACCGAGGTTGACTGAATGTGTCGCAAAAGCTGGAGACACGAAACACCAGCAGAATAGCGGGCGGGAAAAAGAAGGGGACAAAACAGCGCAAGGGCCCACACTCAAAAGCAAGGGGTCAAGGTGGGGGGGGGGGGATAGTGAAGGCTAACCGAGATTGCCCTCTCTTTCCGTCTCCGGTTTCTCAAAGTGAAAATCCAACACCTCCAGTAAACTCCACCCGGGATTTGAGGCTTCTGATGTTTGCTCTCCAAGCTAACCCTTAGCTTCCGTCTCCATAGTCGGCGTTAGTTGCCTCCCCCTCCATCAAACCTCTTCCCTTCCGCCATTCATGGCGGCAGAGGAAATTATTGAAATGAGCGAACCGCCAGCTCGATCGGCGCTTGTAATTGGTCATCAATTTGCCCCATTGAGGCAGGGGGCGGGACGAGCCATCGCAGGGCGCAGGCGAGCAAACATGGCCGCCACGTCTGGCTTGAGCACGGGCCACAGGAGTGATGTCTGTGTTTAAAGGAGACGCAAAGAAAGACAGAAAAACGACTGAAGGGGCTCGAGATATAGGAGAACACTTTCCATTACAACATCGGAGAGGGACGAAAGCACAAATATTACAGTTTATGTAGGAAAAAAAGATCAGCAGGCGTGATGAAGAAGATTTTATTTTACAACGACCTGCAATTTGGTTTTAAGCATTGAAGCTGAGGGGGAGAAAACCCCGAAATGTTTATACCCTTTCTTATAACAATGTGCTTCGTGTACGAGACACGCATACAGAATCTCGAATGGGGTGGAGAGGGGGTCATTACGAGCAACGCCTCGTTTGTAAATTCATGGCATCCCCTAATTAAACGAAAGTATATTTTCTTCTTTCAAAACGCCCCCCACCCACGCCTTTTTTTTAGACTGGGCTTTCCGAGGGAATAATATTGATAAACTGAGAAAGCATAAGACTGGCAGGAAATACAGCTTACAGCAGGGATCATTCCCACCCCGTTTTGCAAAAGACACGACAATCAACGTCCCGTTCAGCAAATATCATTCTTTGTTACAGAAAACAATGAATTTGTTTTGTCACAAGGGAATTCTCCGGAAAGAAATGTTTCCCATAAATTTTCTTCAGTTCAAGAAGAAGTGAATATTTTAATCCGTCCCTGTGTTTGCGCCTAGCGTTCGCAACATTTAAAAAATTGCCTACCTCTGAACCTGTGAATGAATGAATGACCAATGGATGGATGGATGGATGGATGGATGGATGGATGGATGGATGGGTGGGTGGGTGGGTGGTTGGATGGAATAAACTCTGCATATTCCTTCGTGTTTGTCTGCGAATGTTTGGGAGCCCATCCGCTAGGGGGAGTTTTAGAAGCACTTCGTGGAGACGACTGCAGCAACCAACCGACATCAAAAGACTGTTACCTGTCGTCTGCTCGGTGGTCCGCTGACCGCCTGGCGCCTCTGGCGTCTGCCTAGCAAACCAGTGTCGACTTTCTCGTTTGCTTAATCCCCTTAATTAGTTTAACAGTCATGATAAATCCACAGTTCTACTGCCTGGACTTTTTTTTCAAAAAACAACAAGGAGTGCGAGAGGGAACGTGCACGGCAGAAAGACAGGTTTCTTTCCGAGGACAAGTCTTTCCTCTCGTCTCTCTCTCTCTCTCTCTCCACGAGTGGACGATCGTGTGTTGAGAACAACACCGAATGGAAGAACACGAACGGAATGTCATCGGCTATACTTATCTATTTTATTCTATCTTCTTATCTGTTCCTACATTTATTCAGAATAAAGTGTATTGTATTCGCACTGTTATTGTTTTTCTTATTGTTTTTATTGTTGTTCTTGTTCTTGTTGCTGCTGTTTTGTTGTTGCTACTATGTTTCAATTGAATGCGTACTCCCCGCTACCCCGATCGCCACACATACTACACTCATTATCTTCGTTTCTCGTCTCCGGGTATGGGAAAAGTGCGCAAGTGGTGCAAGCACGCTACAATGAACGAACTAAAGCTGGCGCGTGCGTCATTTAAAGAGTTAACGTTCGAGTACGCACACAGACTGTGCTAGGCTCTCTAGCCACGACACGTGCACGCTGGATGTGATGCGCAGCCTCCAATGCCCAGCCTTGGCACTTCTGACGGGAGTACCGCGTGACGACTCGTTTTGCTAGCCAGTTCACCGACCGCTCGCCTCGAACTCTCGCCCAATAAGCCGCCGCGCTGACGGACGGCAGAACGGGGAGGCGCGCCCAGGGCCAGTGTTCTAGTCCGCTGATCAAAACTAACTAGCACCCAGCGACTGCAGAAGGGGTTGTTAAGTCCCTTATAAAGAGTTGTTCCCCGTAGTTGCCACCACTTCCGCTTAGAACACTGCACATAGCTTGATTCATCATATAAGTGATCATCTCTCACACACACAAAATAAACTTACTGCAGTTGTTTCAAACTCCTTGTTTGGAAACAGCAATGGCATGTGTGTTGATTTTTTTTTAAAGAGAGAGAGCTGGGGTGGGGGTATGGCTTCTTTGTCGGCGAAATGCTCACTACATAAGACTCTGTACTTCCTTATTCTAAACCCACAAGTTTAACCCTAAAAGAAACTTTCTTCTGTCAATTATTTTTCCACGAAATGTACAGTAGCGCGCACACAGCAGTACTAAACGCCTCTCAGAACGCGTTCAGCTGTCTTCCTTGCCATCCTACCCTGTATTAGCGCAAGTCGCTGGCCAACTTTTCCAGCTTTCTTTTCCCCACGGCGCGAAAGAGCAGCAGCGACAGTCACTTGTACTGAATCGCCAATCTGCAGCGATCCATACCCACCGCCAGTACAGGGTGGGTGACCTGACACCCGGTACCATCCTCCTTTTCTGTCCGCTGTTTTTCATTTCTCGACAATAAAGAGTGGATAAGAAGGGCGGAGAATCTTCGCGATTTGTGGAGGCCGCCGGGTAAGGACATGCCATGTGCCTCTTTTCCAATCAATAAACTACTCACTCGTTAGAGGATTTGTTGTCTATCTGCTTCCCTGCGTGCCTGTGTGTATGCAGACGTGCGATTGCTAGTGTGGGGTATTGGGTCGGATGAGTATGTGTATCCGTGTTAATGTGGAGGTCAAATGGGCGTGAGTATGTAGGAATGTACGTATTACTGGATGGGGGAGTAACCGAGGTAGGAGAGTTCCCAAGACCTTGACTAACAAAAGTGTATCTACGCAAGCAGTCTTTCTAGGTGTACGTAAGAGTGCTGTCTCAGCAAAAGTGCATTTGTTTGATGCCTAAACATTCGTACACGGCGTGGATATTCTGTCGCAAAAGTCAAACATCAGCGGCTGCTTTAACGAGTTCAATGACAGTTTGAACGTCGGTCCTTTGAAAGTCTAAGAGTCCCTGTAAAGTGCGCGTTTAATGAACGGGAAAGCTGGCTTTGATCGCGGAAGCCAGCGATCGGGATCACTGTGTGGTCCCCCCGATAGAGGGTGTAGATGGCGGGCTGTTTTCTACGGGCGTGGCGCTTTGCTCCATGTGTTCCTTGGCCCGCCGGGGCCCCTGGCGGTTGTTTCCAAACAACTCGGACTGGGATCCAGCCTCTCAAGTGCACTGGGGCTTGCAGACGGGGCCCCTCGGACAGTCTTTCAAGACGAGAGAGAAAAAGAGAATGCTTCATTGCCGGATTTTAATGGTCATTGTTCTGGGGTTACGGGCGCTTCTGCTGCTGAGTTTCTTCCCTGCTCACCCTGGCTCACTGCCTTTCAGCCCTCGCATCTGTCGAGACGGGTAGTTTCGCTGTGACCAAACGGTCGGGTGAACAGTGCATCGCCTGGTTGATTAAGTAGTGAGTGTGCTTGCTTTTTCTCCAAAGCAACCCATCATGAAAAATAATAGTTCATAGAATGAAATCAAGAAGAGATATTTTCTATGCATACGACGATATGGACATAGACATAGATATAGACATAGACGGACGGGCGGACGGACGGACGGACGGACGGACGGACGGACGGACGGACGGACAGAGAGCGACATAATTTGTCTGTTACCTTACTGGCCTGCATAGTTTTGTTTGGTTTCAGATGTGGGTTAGCTCTTTTGAGTATCCACATTCATGTTCTTTGATGTGGAGAGCTGAGATCAAAGCGCACATTAAACACCCAGACCCGCATCTCAGGCGAAGACTTGTATTATTTCAAGCGTGGTACAAAGACGCCATTGCACCCATCCACAGACTGCCCAGAACTACTGGTAGCGGTCTCGCACCGTGAACTGGATAGAGGAGGGCGGGGTGTACGTCCAGAGATGCACCACCGTCAGCCACCTCCTTCCCCGCACCAGCAGGAGAATCTGGAACTTTTTCTTGGACTAAACGATAGACGCAATTTTCTGCTTTCCAAGCGATTTCGCTCGGTGAGATGAGGGCAAAGGGAGACCAATGCGGGCAGGTTTGCCGGGCGGTACTCCAGGGACGAGCGCCTGGCGAGCGGGACACTCAATTACACGAGACTGTGGAAATTTTTCCTCCTTGTCGCTTTCTTCCTTACGGCTGGGATTCAGCTAGCAAGTTGCGACCCCAGGCACCCATACCGAAAGGTGTCAGGGTTCAAGGGCTGAGAGTGGGAAACATCATGGGTGGGACGACAGGCTGGAGTGAGATACGATTAGGTTTTGGAGTTTCTGGAAGACGGGGGAAGAGGTGGGGGCAGTGTCATTGGGCTAGCTTTGTAACGAAGGAACTGCGCGTATGGCTCCGCGCCACGATCTCTTTGTTTACATTTGTTTGTTTTTATTTATATATGTGTAAATATTTCTTGGGGCATCTTCCGCTCATGTGCAACGTCTAGATAAAGCAGTCAGTGCACCAGGGACAAGTAGAACAACGAACGCTAGTCAAGCTGTAGTAGAGGAAAGGTCACCCCCTTCTCCCATCCCTTGGCTGCCGCCCTTCTTTGAGTTTATTTCTCTACCCCCTCCTCTCTCCACCCGTTCGGCAGTTGAACACCAGGATCTCCCATTGGACGTTAAAAATTGCAGCTACAGCGGCATGAAGGTGTCGTAAAACCAACTCCTTATTTGTTGAATTAATATCACAGGTAAACAAGACGGTACGATCCTGTCGTGAAAGCAGCTGGCAGTATGATGACAAGTGCAAACACTCATGGTTTTATGTTAAGCATAAGAGGTAGAGCAGTTGTGTGCCGACGGAAAAAACACAAATCATTAGATTAAAAAAATGACGTTCATTATTCAAGGTTAAACGTGACAGACCCAGCGGCAGAAATACATATCACTAGATACTAGACATGGCGGGTATAGCAGTAAAGTGTCGGGGTACGAAACCTTGAAATCGCTAAATGCTGAAAATGAGAGGTACAGTTATACAATGCCGACCTAAAGCACAGACCACTAGATGCTAAATATGACAGGTGCGACAATACAACCCCCATCACTAGGTGTTTATTAGATTGTCAATACTGGAGCTGGGGGGGGGGGGGGTGGTCAACTGAATTTCGACGCACACGATGATCATTAGTTGCTGACAATGTTCCTTAGTACAACAACAGGGATGTAAATACAGATCAGTAAATGCTAAACCAGACAGCAAACCCCACAATTCTAGAGGGCTTAAAATAACAGCTGCGCATATAAAGTTCTGACAAACAAGCACATCACAAAGTGCTAAACATAACAGACATAGAGATAAAAAGAGAATTTTCTTAATTAAAAAAAGATAGATTGGTACAGAACTGTCGCGCGCGCGCGCTCTCTCTCTCTCTCACACACACACACACACACACACACACAGAGCAAATGTTAAACACCATAGGTTCAGCGGTACAACCAAAAATCATTAGAGAATAATTATTACAGACACAATGGTAAACATGACAGGTATAATGGTATCGAGGTGGTACAAACACACAACGAAGCTCCCACAATGGAAAAGGAGATAGGGATAATTCTAGAGAACAGCAAGAAAGATTCTAGTATTTCATGGAACACAGCAGCCCTCCACACAATCAGATACACAGGGATGAAAATGGAACCTACCTCACCCGGGTGCGAAGTGTGCATGAAATGTGTTCTCGCGCGTTACAAACCCACATTTATTATTATTATTAATCTGACTTCATAAACAAGGCCCCGACGCACAGTGTAGGAGGAGAGGTCTTTGTTTGCGGCTCTGAGTAGCGAAGCAGATCTTCCAATGTGCAAATTTATCTCTCTCTTTTGTTTTGTTTTTCTTTTTTTTTGGGGGGGGGGAGGCGGGACAACGTACAATCCCTATGTGTGGGCGGAAGAAAATCTGATCCAGACTCTGTTGTATTGAAGCCCTCCTGAACTTAAGATGTGGGTTGGACGTCGCATCTCCTCTCCATTCCTACATTCGCACGTAAATACATAGGGTCAAAGGGGCTTGTGACCTGTCGTACGACCGGTAGGGCAGATACGACCAGTCATGTAAATTAGCTCAGGGCATAAGGAAATTTCCGCATACTTTTTTTCACTCCAAGTAGTAGTCATTTGTTCTTATATTTGTTCTATACAACTTGGCCGGCTTGCATGAGCGTTCGTAGCTGCCCTTAAGGTCATAACAACGGTCGTAAGGCTCATTCGCCCCGTGTATATTACGTACACCTTTACGAATGAACAGGCGATACGAACACTCATACAAACCAGCTCTTGACTGTAGCCATTTGTGTTGTGATGTGTTTATTAGTGTTTCAAGTAACTTTCGATTGTTTATTTTTGTCTGTACATGTTGTTCTCTTCTGTGTTTTGTTTTGTTTCTTTTGTTCCTTCCTGTCCTAACGAAGAAGTAATGCCTCGGACCGTCGACTCTCTGTTTTTGTTTTACTTGATGCAGATAATCTCTTTTTCTTATTTGTTTCCACTCTAAGTAGCAGTCATTTGTTCTTATATAAATTCCACATTCAATTGCGCGAAGATGCACAGACGAAGTGCCCGTATGTCTCAGTTAAATGTAGACTTTCAGAGTTTATGTGTGATATGCAAGCTGTTCGCTTTGCGTAAATGCAAATTTCCGCGCAATGTTCTTGTCTGTACTCCAGGGAAGGAAAAAAGTCACGGAAAATGAAGTCATGTAAGAAAAGTCACAGGAGAAAGACTAAAGATAAATAAAACTTATATTTTTGTAGCATCCAGGCACTACAACAAACAACATAAGACCTACCCACTCTGCTACATTTACAAAACAGCAATGTATAGGTGTACTAATCAACGCACCCACCCACGAGCGCGCGCGCACACACACTTACACACACACTTCTCTCTCTTGATACTTCAGAAAATTAATACTTTCATGGAATCACTATTAAGAAATAATGCCCTAAACATCATGATGAGGCTATTATGGTTGCTACAGATTTTGCATATATGTGTGTGTGTGTGTGTGTGTGTGTGTGTGTGTGTGTGTGTGTGTGTGTGTGTGTGTGTGTGTGTATTTTACTTTATCACAGCAATTTTCACATAATTTTTTTCTGTGAGTTTTTACTAGCTACAGCGAAGTTAACGCTATCCCTAAATATGAGGCGTCGATGCCGATTGAGTCCTTGATTGCTACCTCCGACTGATTGTTCTAAACTTTGATGAAGGAATAAGGATGTATATAAAAAATGGTAATTCAGCCTTCAACTTTATCTCCAAAAAAGAGCTAACCTCGACTTTTACATACGGACCCGGAAAGTATAGCCATTAGAACATTAATAACCGCTCTGTTATCCAATTACTTTCCAGCATATGATCATCCTCATGTCAGTGACCTATACACTGACTCCAAGCTGACCGACGGATGACCGATACTCTCGTTTGACAGGAATCTTTGCCCACTCCCCCTGGCCTCTTCCGCCCCTTCGCTTTTCCTTTCTCCGAGTCTTTATTTTCTCCGTTTGTCCATCCCTCAAAAACTCCTTTCTCTCCCCCCCCCCCAAATCTCCGCACTCCAAAGCACCTTTTCTTGTGCAGCTGGATATCGATTATGAGGCCTGCCTCTCCTTCGATCAGCCAACGGACGCCGGATAGCTCATTATAAGCTTTCTCTCAAGGAGGGGAAATTTTACGTCCAACGATTCTCGTAAGTGACTATTAGCCTTGTCGACCGGTGCCAATTTTCACGCCAAGTCGCAGGGCGCTCGCCCACCGCGCATGAAATCGATTCGGGGCGAAATTGTGATATAATGAGATCCATTAAGCGGATATCAGCCGGAAGAGTTATCATTTGGTGCCGGAAGGGGCCGCTGTCGTGACTGTGCGACGCGAGCATGAATGTCCGTTGGACAGGGAAGCCGACACCGCTGCTTTCAAACAACTCCGCCAGCAGATCAGGCGGAAAAGCGCTCGGCCGTTGGCCCACAAATCGCCGTTCTTCTCCCCGGACAGGATGACGTCACATCCGCTTTGTGACCCGCCCCGGGGCAGCGATTGATCTGACTGGCCTGCTAAATCAATCCCCCGGTAGTAGGAGCCCGGGCGTGAATATGGCTCCAAATGACCAGGGACAGTCGCGCGCAGGCGCAGAATCTAAACATTTGAAGTGCAAAACAGTCGTCGTTGGAGCATCTTTGCAGGGCTAGAGAGGCCCTTCTTCCACCCTCCTGGACGCTGGCAGTGCAGGCGTAATGAAATGGCTCTCGTTATGCAAGGCTGGGAAAATGGAAACGTGAACATCTTGAAGAGATCTTCAGCTGATCTCCCTGCCTGGAAAATTGCCTCTTGCAGATGGTGTGGGCAAAGGCATATTATCGAAGCGTCCCATCGGCCAAAATACTCAATTATTGCTAACTGGAGGGCTTCCGGGGGTAGGAAAGGGACAGCGGGGGTGGACAACCAACGGGTCTGGTCCCTTGTTGAGAGGGTCGTTTAAAGTTAATTACAAAGATGCTATCCACAGCGCCGGGGCTTGTACGAGAGGTCCAGATCGTGCAGCCCCCTACTCCTCTTCCTCGTCTGCCCCCCTGCTCCTGCTGTCCCTCTCCCCTACATCTCGCTCGCCTCGCGTTAACGTACAAGCGACGATAACGTCTTCGCTCCCAAGCAGGCCGCCCGCCCGCCCCCAATTTGTCCGATCGCCGCTGTCCCCCGGCGATACCTACAGAGATAGCGGACGATACCATTAGAGATAAGAGGGTGATACCATTAGAGATAGCGCGTGCTAATCTCGCTGGTGCTGCCCCTTCTCGTGCACCTTGCGAGCGCGATGCTGCCAGATAGGGCCTGATGGACGAGAGAGGACCCCGCAAAAAATGACCCCTGTCCTGAGAGAATAATACACTCGCTAGCTCAGGGGTAAGAGAGGTGGTGGATGGGGCGAGGGAAGCGAACGACTTCGTGCAGTGAACCGCAACTTTCAACTGTCTTTGAAAAGCCGTGGTGTTTAGGGGGCAGATAATTCCTGCGAGTTTCATGGCGTCTGAAATAGCCCTCCCTTGAGACTTGCTCCGGGAGTTCCTCATGGACCATTGCTTTGTGTCCGATTTCGCCGGAACGGATTACAGAATTGACCTCTCTTACTCCCGTGTGCAAACTGCGTTCCAGTTGCGCGAAACACTTTGGAGAGCGGGCCGTTTGGAAAAATCATGCACCGACTGATGACCTCATGTCCAAACGAGGTGCGGCCATTTTTAATTGATCTTGTTGATACTTATCTATTGCACTGGCTACCTACACCAATTTTTTGTGACTTAAATGTATGAGTTCAGAGAATTGAGACAGTTTCAAAGATTTAGTTTTCTGGTTGAGTGTCTTTAATTCAGTCCTCTTCTGACAATTTCTTTGCAAGGGACAATGACTTTTAAATATATTTTAGCAAAATAAAGGGAAAGAATAGATCAGATATTTTTCTTGAAGAAGAAAGACATATATTATAGAAATCGGGGACTTCCAGTAAGACAGTCTTATCAAAAAAATCTTCCATGCATGAAAATAAGCCGTTTACTTAATAAATGAATTGGAACTTCATCTTGAGAGCAGACCACACACAGCAAAACGCACACACGCATGCACGCCCATGTGCGCGCGCGCACACACACACATATATATATATACACACACACAGAGAGAGCTAACGCTTGTCATACAAACTATCAAGCTGTCTAAAACGAACCAAAAAAAAACAAAAAAGGAAAAAAGGAAAGAAAGAAAGTAAGAAAGAATAGTAGCCCTTTGTTTTCCACAAATGACACGCTTAACCATCTGACCATTACCTGAGCACTTTTCCTGTTGACAAAATCATACGCCTCTTTGGGGTCAATGTGTGCGAGGACAGCATAACATATCAAACTTACGGTTTCCATCTAACACTCAGTTAATGGGTTAACGCTAGTAGTGGAAAGAACACATTTTCCACACCACGCAGATGTGTAGAGGATGAGCAGTTTTAGTAACAGATCGAAGTTTTAATTTATTTTTAATATTGTCTAATCGTAAACCAGTACCGAAGTCACCAGCTTTAATTAGGATTTTTAACAGATTACCATTCCCAAACTCTGAGCCAGTAAGCTTTCTATTCATCAGTTAGACAACGGGGAAATAAAGAGTTCACAGAAAGCTAAGATGGCTAGGAAACACTTGGAAGTGCTTATCCACCCAACGAGGGGTGTGAGGGAAGCAGAGAGATCGTTCTATATTGCAACATAATCTTATCTATCGTCTTTTTTTCATCTGGAGGCTCGACAGCGCAGAACATGTGGGAATGGCATCACGAGAAATATCGCTGCGTATAAATGAGCCTGATCGCTCCACAGTTCCCGTGGAAATGCCTGCCAGAATGCACAATATCGACAGACGATTGAAAATGATGCGTATCCCATCACATTTCGCCCTTATCCTACACCTTCGCTATGCAGTCGGGGCTGCGTTCGGTACAGCTGCACAAGAAAAAAAGTAACCTTGGAAACCTTCAGTACAACAGAAACCTCATGGCAGGAAAGCGCTCAGTACATCCACTAAAAAATCCCCCCAAAAACAAAACCAAAAAGCCCAAACAAATGAAAACACAAACAAACACAGGGAGACGTTCAAGAAAATCCTTCACCACTGTCTTACGGAAATGCAGCAAATGTTACTATTTTCATCCACAAAAAACTGCTCTTCAGGCGGAAATATTGATCTACAATATAAAAGCAGATTTGAGATGATTGCCAACACTTTTTTCCTTGTGGACGTAGTAATTCTAATTGTTATTATGCGTGCATGCGTGCGTGCGTGCATGCGTGCGTGCATATATATTGTCCTGTATGACATGCACTGTATCTCCAAGAAGACTTCTGCATGTTCACGTATGAACATTACACGCCCGTTGTTATTATTTGTCGTGAAGACGACCTATCGTTTAACTTTAATAATGATTCTTGTTGCTTTGTTCGATGACCAGCTAGGTTAAGGTTTGAAAGGATATCACCCAAGACACGACTGTCATCGGACGGTCCTCAAAGGAGTTCTCCTCCCCGTTTAAGTGCAGTTATTTGTTGGAGGGGTAATTCGCTTCCGTGTTCAGTAATCGTGCTTTCATGCACGCACACACTTCCAAGCATGCACAAGCACGCGCACCGACGCATCAATTCATGTACAGTCCGCGTGCAAAGTTTCAGCAAAGATTGGAGCCCTATCAATCAGGGATGCGAGAAAGCTGTGTGTTAGATAGGTAATATTAGGTTAGATAGGTAATATTAGGTTAGATAGGTAATATTAGTGCTTCCATCTCCCGGTGACTTCGCTCTGTGGGGAGTGGAGTCCTATTACTAATCACCACCCTGCAGTAAAACAGCCAGTGGGAGAAGGCAGTTTTAATTTTCGGGGGATAGCCATGGAGGCTCAAGGATGTCTAACACCCGGATATTATCTTCGGCCAATCCTAGATTCGATCCAGAACATTCTACACGACAGTCCGCGGATATTCAGAGGTATGCGGGGCCCTCAGGCGATGTGTTTCACAAAGTGCACCTAGATAACTAAAGCAGCAGCAGCAGCAGAAAAAAAAACCGGGAAGCGACAACACATCTTAACACCCTAACGGGAATAAGTTGGCGTCGTGTAAGTAAACGACAAAGAAGACCTTACAAGCGCAGAGTTCCACAGTCCGAAAATGTCGTTTTATTCAGTGAAGGCACAAGCACACCTACAGTTTGACATTTACCCATAGTATACGCGAGTTTCCTGTTTGTACATACCTACATTTTTAGCCAGTGATGCATGCGGATATTCTTGTAGACACCAAAAAAGAGCAGAAAAAGCACGCCTCTTTCGTCATTTACGCGAATCTCCCATTTCTGCTTACCTTTTCAAAGTTCAGAGTATACTGTGAATCAGTGTTTGTCTCGTTTCTGCCCACAGCATGGCTCACTTTACTGTACCTCAAAGTGGGCCTGACAGAATATCGAACTTTGCAATACTCTCCATCAAAATTTTAACTTGCCTAGCCAAAGCCTCTTTGCAATACTCTCCATCAAAATTTAACTTGCCTAGCTAACGCTTCTAACTTCACGTTCTTCGCGGAACGCCTTTCGCAAGCCTAGTAAGTGTGCATCTACTGTTTCTTCCTGAACGCGCCCCAGCCTCTCAAAACATCCGGAGAAGCCATCACAAGCTTCAGTGCCTCCCAGTTTACACTGTGGAGTCTTTCACGATATGCCTCCCGCTGACTCTGTAGTTTTTCACCTGCAAACATCCCTCCTTTTCTCCTTTCCTGTGACCCCCACTCCCCACCCCCTCTTTGCCCTAAGCACCCACGCACGTGGCCCAGTGCGAAGTATCTTTTTACCCGTTTATCGTATATTTCAGCGAGCGGAGAAATGGATAGAAAGAGACACATGCCGATATGACAAATTTTGGATGGATAAAAAAACATAAGTTTCTTGCGAGCAAACAAATATAAGCCAGCATCTCATATGTGATAAGATGCTGCACCTCGACATAAGGACGGCTTTGTAACTGAATTTGCTGTAAACATCATTTGCAGTGGCCAGTAGGGAATGTGTAATCATCGTAAACACTGTTGGGATGGCTGGCTGTTCAAGGAGAGAGAGAGATTGTTAACCCCAGGTACATAACTGAAAAAAGGGTGCAACGGAGCATCTAAATTTCATTGTGGAGTTAATGTAACCTGTGGCGAGAACTGTTAAATAATTTAACCTTGCGGACAAAATAAAGGGAGGTTATCTCCATTACTGAATCTTGAGTTTGAACCCCACACCATATCCTCTGTCACTTTCTTTCTTTATGTGGTTTTGCAGAACACACCCATTTGCCATTTTAATTTAAGACAGCTAAAACAGTCTCTTAACGTCAAAGTGAGTTCAATTCCTTCTCGTTTTGACCTGCTTTGACTGGGAGACTCTTTTCCACCGCTGAAACAGACTTCTGAGGTAAGCAAAAAAAAAAAAAAAAAAATCACGATCTCGTAATCAATAAGCTACAAGCTTTTAATAAAACTGCGTAAATATAATAAGTCTTCCAGAGACTTGTGAGCTTAAGGATGTTTTCAGACACAGCTGCAACAAGATTAGCTTATTATGAAACAATGTAATCTTCATCGTCTTTTGATGTGAATACTCGACAGTCATAACATCAACTACAGGGTCAAATTTTTTTTGGACGGGGGGAATCTCTGCAACGTTTTTAGAAAGTGTGAAATGTCAAGGCTTTCGACAGACTATCGATGTATGAACCTCTTTAGACTAAATAAAGCGCTTGACAGAACTGCGGAATTTCCCGGCGATTTGATTTGCGTCGCCTTATGATTGTAGAGCGCGCTATCTGCTACGAAAAAGCTTGGCTATGCGGGGGCAGAACTCAGCAAAGAAACACAAATTTGGCGACACGCCATATGTCCAGGAGGAACAGGACAGAAGGGAAGAACAGAACTACTGCAAGAACAACAGCGACGACAACAGCAACAAGAAAAGGAAGACGAAGGGAAGAGAGAAGGACAGCCTCCATGATTCGACGGGAGAAGAGCGACTCACGCGGACATCGACTTTCCGTCTCCCTCCCTTGGGCTTTTCGCCTCCCCGTATCCCGGGCGTGAAATGAGGGGACTGCTGAAATTAGTGAAGGGTCAGTCTTTTTGCACATTTTTGCCTTTGATAACACAAAAGCAAGCTGATAGGGTTAAAGAAACTCTCGACCTTTTGCCATCCGTGTCGGGCGGTTTGTCTGCAGTCTTGTGCAAAACCCTTGGTATGAGGCTGTCACGAAAACGTTTATCAGGGACGGGGAAATACGAAATCTTGCCGGGCCATTTAAAAATCAAATGCTCGCTGCCGACTTTTCAAATGTATTTATTTATTACAAGTCACGTGTGCTAGCAAAACTTTTGGATCTTTCCTATCTCTGATAAATATGCTAAAGACATCGTAATGAGGAATGGAAAATGGTCGGGTTATGTCCTGGATTTTTTTCCTCGTCTTGTCAGTGATACATATCGCTAAATTTTGTTTCGAAATATTTTAAGGATGCCCTCTCGCCCTTTTTTTCTTTGTTTTATTATTTAATTTACAGTGGATACAAGTAAACATGTTCACATTACAACTGTGGGTTCAAGTCGTGTAGGCGAATAGAGAACCTGTAGCCACCAACTTATTCTGGGGTTTTGCATTATAAACAGGTTTACTTTTGAAAGTGTATTTCTATGTCCTTGTGTTACAACTTGTGAAATCCTTATTAATTTGAACGTAGGAATGGAAGACATTCCTATGACGGAGGCAGAAGTTAATGTTTGTGAGACTATACCAAGACCAGACTCGTCCTCGGAGAGGATGCTCCGTCTTTGTAGAAAGCACCCCTTTCTCTCGCAGGCACCCCCCAAATAGTTGTTTATTAGTATTGATGTGAGAACAGACACCTGGCCGACATGTCAGCATATCAAGTTAGGAGATGACAGTAAACAAGAAGACTGGATACCGGCAAGACTTCGCTAATAAGGAGGTAGCAGCCACCGCAGTGGGTGTGGGCGGGATGCTGGCTGTGTGAAGCACCCCGCAGCTCCTGACAGTGTTTAGGAATACTCATGTGACGTAGCACCTCGCACATAACGAGCGTTGTCAGAAAGATGGACGACCTTCGGGATGTTGTAGGTCTTGCGAAGAAAAACACGGCTGCGGTAAGCATGCAAAGCGCGTGTCGAACAACAGAAACATTTGCGGCAGCCCGTGGGGAGGGAGTGGGGGAAGGGCGAGAGAAAAAATAATAAAAGACGGAGCTAGAGAGAGGGGGGAGGAGAGAGAAAGATGGTTATCATGTATACAAGTTTGAGTGGGTGAGTGGGTGGCTGGTCGGGAGTGACAGAAAACTACAGCATATCCTGCTGACAAGTGCATCTATTTCGCTGGAGTCCGGAGCAACGGAATCCTAAGGGGAAAATAAGAAACCTGCCTTGGTGTAACTGCGAACCAGCCAGGAAACCAGCAAGAGCAGAACTGTAAGGAATAAGTGGGGCTGACAAGGCAAACAGAGGTGTTCAGTTTCAGTATAGAAGGAGCGTGAAGACTGAAACAGGTTTGCCGTCATATGCCCCCAGCAAGAACATCAGACAAGTGCCGGCAAAAGTCGACAAGTCGGTCCTGGTCAATCGATACAGCTGACATCGCCATGTCGCACAAACATTGGGCGAGGGTCACGAGGAAGGCATTTCGAGTCGTGACGTCAAAGTTCGCACTTTCAAATGTACGATCTCGGAATTCAAAACGCACCTAGTCTCCCTCCCTAACCTCGTAACTGTAAAACTCATCCGTATTTGTGTGTGTGCTCCGGAGGGAGGAGGGGAGATCGATCGAAAACGCATTTATTTCATGGCCAGTTCTGTCCTGAAAAGGTAATTACAGTTTTTACAAACTCTCAAAAATAGAAATGGAAGTAAAATTCCCCTTTTCTGAACAGTTTTCTGCGATAACATTCAAAAGGCATTCACAGGCTTATTTTCTTCTCACAAAACCGACTAATTTTGTGCAGGAATGCCAATATCGATATGCCTGGCATGTCGCATATCGGCGAGTGCCCCCAGGTGTACACAAGCTCCCGGCTTTTTCTAGGTGCACGTGTGTCCATGCTTCTTCTCCCACTTAATTGGACAAGGAAGCCGCCACAGGCTGGTCCCAGCATGCACAGCGCGTGGCGAGGGCAGACCATGGGCACGAGAGCTGCTGTCATTAAGGGCGTCGAGGCAATTCATTAGCAGGGAAGCAAGAGATTGCTGACAGCCAGGAGATAGCATCAAGGGTATCAAGACTAGAAGCCGTGGCCATTTCACTCCACAGAAGTTCGTGAGGCTGTGCAGATCTTGTATGTGGCCTCTTCCACGCGAAGCTCTGTGTGCCTCAAGTTGTTGCTGTGCAGCAGTATTGCGCACGCGTCGGGACGCTATGCCCACCAGATAATGCTTTCATCCCAGCATATCATTTTCTTGATTCTCACAATATCAAACGAACAACACGATGATTTAATAATTGCACGATCAATATTAGTTTAGTCTGACATAGAACCTATATTCAAACGTTTCAAAACTTCACATTTTCCTTCTCAATACTTTCCTGCTACAATACTACGAGTTGTAACCGATTTGGAATGGGGTGGCAACTAATCAGAAGTCCCAGTCGAATCAATAGAAGTCATAGTTCATTTGATACAAGTCACAGTCTAATTAGTCAGAATCTAGTTAACAGAGGTCAAAGTCACAGTCTAATCAGTCACAGCCTTATCAACAAAAGTCATAGTCTAATGAATAGAAGTTACCGTCTAATCAACAGAAGTTACAGTCTAATCAATAGAAGTCACAGTCTAATTAACATAGGTTACACTCTAATCAATAGAAGTCACAGTCTAATCAATAGAGGTTACAGTCTAATCAATATGCCACAGTCTAATCAACAAGGTTACAGTCTAATCCATATGAAGTTACAGTCTAATCAATAGAGGTTACAGTCTAATCAATAGAGGTTACAGTCTAATCAATAGAGGTTACAGTATAAACAATAGAACTCACGGTCTAATCAATAGAGGTTACAGTCTAATCCATATGAAGTTACAGTCTAATCAATAGAGGTTACAGTCTAATCAATAAAACTAACAGTCTAATCAATAGAGGTTACAGTATAAACAATAGAACTCACGGTCTAATCAATAGAGGTTACAGTCTAATGAATAGAACTCACAGTTGCTTTCATTTTAAGTCACAGTCTAATCAATAGAAGTCACAGTTTAATCAATAGAAGTCACAGTCTAATCAATAGAACTCACAGTTTAATCAATAGAAGTCACAGTCTTATCAATATTATGTCCAACGCCTTTCCCGATTCTTGCTACAGACATGATGGAGACACGGTAAAAGCCTTTCTTAACAGGACGAATGTACACCAAGCGTTTGGCGAACTAGAACACGCTTTCATTTATTAACCTGAAGAATGGGTATTAGTTCGCCAAACGTTTGACGCACACTCGTCCCGTCAAGAAAGGTCGATACAGCATATGACAAAGGCGAGGCGCTGACACTGTGAATGACCCGAGTAGTGCGGGAGTTCAATGTTCATGACAAGGTCCACGTCAGTCTTCCTCCATAAATGCCGTGTTTCCGACAATTAGACCCAGCTCGCGAAGACACATGAGGGCAGGTGTCGATGGGACCAGAGGTGTTGATTGACCCCTGTTGTACCACGTAACACTGCAGCCTTCGTTTGCAGTTGTCTCCCATTATTAAGATAGAGGTGAGCTCATTGGTACCCATTGCATGTTACTGAAAACATCATCACATGAAAAAGTTAGTTTACACTAAGAATTACGACGAACCAAGACTGTATGTCATAAACAAAAGGAAATCTTTATTCAGGCGGGTATACAAGTGTATTCTCAGAGGCTATCTTGCTTTAAGAACACGAAGATTTAATCAGCAATGCAAGAAAGACGCATGAACGCTATCTAAATGGAGGAAAAGCACGAAAATGTTTTCCCAGACAAAATATATTAAAAACCCTATTTTCCTGTAAGGTTTCAACTGTAAAGGTAACTTTTAAAATTCAGGACTACATTAATGTTATTTTGGAAAATTACC
Source organism: Lanistes nyassanus (assembly GCA_004794575.1). Lineage (NCBI taxonomy): Eukaryota > Metazoa > Mollusca > Gastropoda > Architaenioglossa > Ampullariidae > Lanistes > Lanistes nyassanus. The sequence goes on from SMGT01014463.1 coordinate 67,369, forward strand.
TAACGCGGCTGTTGTAACCCATAATGCCATTCAGAACAGATTGCCAGGCGCACATTCGGGTACAGGTAGCCTATAAAGAGACTCTATAGATTTCTCGCAGACTGTTCGTGGTCGATGATGCAGAGAACCACAAGTTAATATTCGTTTTAAACTTACCATGCAAAATAAAGAAGAAGCTGCTGCATTCATTCGTTCGGGGTCGGTGAGTCGGTGGGTCGGTGGGTCGGTGGGTCGGTGGGTCGGTGGGTGGGTCGGTGCGTCGGTCAGTGGGTGGGTCGGTCGGTGGGTCGGTCGGGTGCTTTCAAAATCTGCCACATGAGTATGTTCGAACCTGGGTGTACCCATGGATACATCCTGGCCCTGATTTAGCTGCTGTTTCTTATCTTTCTACGTCTGCCCCTGTTCCTGTCTGTTTGGCTTTCTGTCCATCTGTCCACCTGTCCACCTGTCCACCTGTCCATCCGTCTATCTGTCCATCTGTCCATCTGCCCATCTGTCCATCCGTCTATCTGCGACTTTCCCCTCATTAAACTTTGGTCTTGGAAACTGAGATTAGAATGGCAAAGTCACATAACTAGTTTGTACATTGGACAATTTTCAAAACAATAAAGAACAAATAATAAAGAAGAAATGAGGACCGAGCGCTTAAATTATCGAAAGATAACTCCAACAAGAGGTACTGGCAGCGCTCATCATAACCGTATGCAGACGCACGTGTTTGGGTACGGTAAGCTCCCTTGGTCAATTGCGTCTGCATACGGCTATGTTGAGCGCTGCCAGTACCTCTTGTTGGAGTTAATTTTCAAAACAGTTTTATGCAAAATAAAGTTTTAAACCTTTTTAACATTTCACGCGACAGTTCTAGGAGGAAAGCTGTTGTTATCGATCTATGACAATGATCATCACTACATGCTAATATTCCGATCTGGTTAGCTACCACTTACATTACTTTCTTTCCATCGGATTTTATCGTCTTATTTCCAATGCCTTTCGGCATTTTATGCGAGATATACAGTCAGGTCTTTTGTCTTCCTGTAAAGCTGGTTTTAGCCAAAGACCCCATGTCTTGCAATAGGCGAGGATGGCAAACAACACTAGGTAGTGACATCAGATGTCTTGATTCGGGTATAGGGCTTGGACGTCACGAACTTTCTATACCCGCAATTCCCGTTTCCAAAAGAACGCACGGCGCTTGCTGTGCTTAGCAACAGCCTCCAGCTTGCATGCGCCGCATAGACTTCAAGTCTGAGACCCCATCAAGGCTCGACGCTTTGAAACTCGATTCTGATGGATGGTTAATTACTCTTGGTTTTCTGCAACAAAAAGGCATCCTGCCACCTTATCGCGATGTGGTTTCAGGTTTACGAAGTCCTTCGACCGTCTTTTCGAATTTACAGGAGTCCTGCTTACAAGGCAAAATCAAAGTCAACTCTTTTCAGAAAAAAACATAGAAGAACATTTAACTACAGTTCCAGAAATTTGATTTAAAGTTGCCTCGAAG
>SMGT01014463.1:68877-81518 GCA_004794575.1 Lanistes nyassanus
CCCCCCCCCCCCCCCCCCGACTAGCATCACTGTCCTGATATGCACTCAGTTTGCGGCGGGTTGTTAGGCAACCGATAACCTAACCCCCACTAAAATCCACACACCGTCCTAACCCACTTCTGTGCATGTCGCAGCCTGTCAAGAGGGAACAACTCTGCTACTCAATGTACTTCTCTCAGAAAAGTACTTGGCAGCATATGTACGTGTCTGACGACAAAACGAAAATAATCTTCTTCTTCTTGAACATATACACAAACATATGCCCAGATTCACGACCCCGCACACAGGAATGAGTCCGCACATTACTGGCACAAACAAACACACACACACACACACACAAACACACACACACTCTCTCTCTCCTGAAACCGGCCGATATTTTTTTTCAAAAGGTAAATTCTTTTACCCGCAATATTCGTGCCTACGGTGTAGGACCGTGTCATCCGCACGTGTTGAATGCCCTGAAATTGTCTGTTTTCCTTTCAGGAAATTACTCTCATTAGCGGTCCTCCCCTTTACGCCAGCAGCCGATCCTTCATTTTGATGGGAGGCGGGCGACGGGCCGTAACTGCGGTACAACTCGAGGCCGCTTATCGGTCTTGCAAAGTAATGTAAAACATTAGTTAATGGCAGAGCCCATTTCGCCGGGGTGTCAGCGGGGGAATGGCTGGAAATGCAAACCTGCCTGGGCTAACCTTCCAGGTTTCAAACCGAGAGACGGATTTGTTCAGGTTACAAGAGTGCAGCACTCGACCTCGCTTTGCTGGCTGTTTGCTCTCGAGGACTTTTGAAGTCAAACGTGAAGCCAAAAGAAGCCAGACTTCCTCGGATTTTTTTGTAGCAATTATTTTAAGGCGCGTGGCAGAGACGGATGATTGCCGCTGAATGGTGTGGATAGCAGTAGGCTGACCTGCTAGTCCCCGAATAAAGACAAACAGGCAGAGTTTCCAAAACACTTGACAATCGATACACGTACACAACGAACGCCATTTCGCCCCCGCAGTGTGATGTGGATCTTACACTAAACAGTGAGCCGATTGTCGAGAACGTGATGTGGATTTTTTAGCAGTAAGCAGTGGGCCAACTGTCTATAAAGTGATGTAGATTCTATATTACAAAACACTGAGTCGATTTTCGATCGCCTAAAGTGGATTTCGCGATGTCCTCCCGCACACACAGGCCAACGGGTCCATGACCGGATGCCCGTCAATTTACCGAACAATGCGCTGTCTTACCTCTCCCTTCCTCTCTCTATTGTATTCTTTTTCCTTTACTCTCCAGATCTTACCCTTCTACCACCATCCCACCTCCTACCCTAGCAGCAGGTCAGTGGAAGCCTTCTCTAAGCGACGCCCAGAGTTTGTCATTGCAGGAACGATTTCCTTGGCTTTATAAACGGATCACCTCTTCCGGATTGGTGCTTAGCTTCTCAGGGGAGCCGCCATCCTGCCGGAAAGAATATTGTGGTATCAACACTTTGGACAGTTTAAAGCCCGCCGCGCCCTCTTATTGCAATTGGGAGTTCTCTTTTCCTTTTCCTCATTCCAGAGCTTTTCTTTTTCTTGAAAACTTCTCTTGTGAGCTATCTCTCCATTCCCCGTGTGAAGGGATGGCAATTCAATCAGGGTAAAGAAGCTTGCCGGTAGAATTACATTTCTTCCCAGGAGCCAAACGCTGGCGTGGCGTTCGCCTAGGACAGCAGTGAGAGCGTTTGCGAAGAAGACACAAGGCGAGAACAATGGCGGCCACTTGCAGGTCCGACTGTCCCTACCTCTGCCCTGAATGGCCCCTGCGCGCCTAATACCAATTTATCTAATCTTGTCGCTGGCCGACCCGAAGGGGACCACATCAAATGAAATCTATCAGCCCCGAAACGCGCTTTAATTACGGAATAAATCTTGGATGGAGGCGCTAATAGTCCTCCATCTAATCTTTTCGCCAACAAATCGAATGTTTTAAATCTTGTTGGGAGGGGCGGTTAATCGGGTTGGCGGCTGCCTGGATTTCAATTTCTCATTTAGCCGACACCGAGAATAAAACAGTATTTAATTAGCCATCGCGCGGAGCGAAGCCTCGATCCCAGACTTCCAGCATCCCACTTCTTTCCTCCCCCCACCCCACCATATACCCAACTCTTTGCCTGGCGGAATGGAGGGGGGAGGAGGTTCATGGAATAGTCGAACGATCTCCAAGCGCCAAAACTTAAAGCCTGCATGCTTGGGTACTCGGCAAGGCTTTCCATCTTTCCCCTACCTCGCCCTTCTCAATTTGGCTGAGTTCCTTTCACCCCACCCTTCAGAATCTTTCTACCTAAAAGCTGTAGTCTCTGCGGAATCTCACAATCCTTCTCCGAGTCTGGATTGTCAGTCGCGATCGTTTGAGGCCCCCGAGCAGCACTTTCTGTGCCAGGAGATCATCCAGCTAGTGGGCTACGTACGGCGGTGATTTCCATTTTAATGAAATTGTGATCGCCCTAATCACTGGCAAGAACGACGCGCGAATTTTTTTGGGGAGCTCTGAGCCGGGATTCTGCTCGCTCGCTGGCCGAGCGCTTGGCGTGGAAATTGAAATAAAACTATTACCTGGCTATAACTTAGCCACGCCGTTCATTTGCCCGCTCCTGTCTCTAATTTCACGCCCTAATCCTTCGGCGCATGCGCAGCGGGCCTGGCACGAAGCGAGCGGCATTATCCTCCAATCCATTGGCCCGCTGGCACTGCTAGCGCCAAATCCTTCCCGAAGTCCCCCATCATGGCCGGCGGAAACGCAAGTACGACGGGAAATTATACGAATGGAAATAAACGAGCTGAGGAAGTTCAGGGTTTGTGTGGCAGGATCGAAGGCAGGGGGGTAGCAATCGACAAGTGATTTGGGAGGACGATGAGAGGAAATTTGTCCTCACTGCTGCTTCGCGCGGAGCTATAATTGCGGTCGTGAAGACGCAAGTGGAAGATAAATGGGGGATACGGAGGACGCTAAAAGCTTTATTAAGTGGGCGTAATTGGCTCCTCTCTCACTCTGATTCATTCTTTTACATCCCCTTTTCCGTTCCCGCCTGGTACGACTTAATGTCGTGAAAGACCTAGAGGAAGGGAATAAAAACGAATAGAGTGGGAAACCAGATACGCCTTTAAAACTGAAAGCAAGCCCTGTGCGGTAGCCTCAGGCCAGTCGACGCAAGTCACCCATGTGGGTCTTGAATCATGTTCACGAGTGGAAATCGCGGGGTGGAGGGGGAAGGGAGAAATGATTTTGGGTGCAGCGCAGTTACTAGCCAACCCTGTTGTTAGTTTGTTTTTAACGCTTTCCAAACGCTGGCTATTGACACCGGGTCTGTGGTCTGACTCACAAGGAAGAAGGGAACCCATACTGCAGAGGTATTTGATCTCTCCTTCCCTGTCTCCCCTTCTGTCTCTCTGCCCTCTTCCATCCCCCCCATGCCCTTTTCTGTACGAGAAGGAAGAAACTGGTGGGAGTGGGAGGGAGAAACGGAGTGGAGGAGGGGGAGGCGAAAGAAGACAGCATCTGCACTGATTTTCTATCCGCTCGTTTCTATGCGCCACTTATCTGATCAACTGTCTATCGCCTTCTTCTCATAATAGCTATTAACTGCGTTTACACCATTCTATCAGACTTTCTTATCTACATACACAGAACCGTCAAAAAGCCTGTTTTTGAACCTATCGTAACCAAGAAATTGCCCTTTATAAAAAGCAGTATGGTTAGAAAGGAATGCCATGTTAAATGTCAGTTAACAGGCCAAGTAATGGAAAAGGACAATCCTAGATGCTATAGTTTCTGATGTAGATCGATTCCATTTAAAGATGTGTGTAACAGGGAATAAATACAATACATGTATAGGCTTTTACAATGTTTGTTAACAGATGCCAACCTTTGTAACCCAAACATTTTTACGGAAACGACTCAGAACATCAATGTCTGTCATGTATGGGTAAGTTGGTTCTTTGCCTGCCTTGCACTTTAATTTGTGTTCCTGGATATTGTTTTCCCACTCTGAATTTACTGAGCCGTTCTTTATTGTACAGTAAATATGTTAAACAAATATGTTAAGCAATAATGCAGGAAAAACACGATATGCAACGTCTATTTCAAAATACCAGTCTGCCGGCGGACAGAGCGTTATAAATTTTCAAAGCAATAAATTGATAGGGAAGGATAACTGAAGAGCACTACTTTTACGGCATTTTACGGCAACGGCATTTCAAGTTCCATATTCGATTGCTCACTGACAGCGAGAATGCTGTATTAATAGTGACACTTTCCTACTTTTTGGAAATTTTACTTGTTTTCCATTGTGGTTTTCGAAGTTTCGGACCGATGTTTCTTTGCACAGACTAATCCCTTAAAGCCTTTAAAATCGTTCTGCAAAATCGGAAATTGAAAGAATTATTCATATGTTCAGGATGTCTATATTGTTACATTTGCCGTAACTACAGTTCTTCGATGCTCTAATAGTAATTTTTCTGTACACATTTATCTTGACGTATCTGAATTTTCCAAGAGCTCGCTTTGCAATTTGGAAATAGACAATATTGCCCTGACCTACATAGTTCAACACAAACAGTATTTGAATTATAGGACTACCCTTTCCAAAGTGTCCTCTATGTTGATATGGGGTTGACAGTGTATCAATAGACACACTTCCTGGATACATAATTACATGATAGATGTATACAATGTTGAATATACGTCTGCTGAATACCCGGTTATTCCTTGCGGCAGTCGTCAGTCGCTGCTGGTTGAAGAGCTCTTAGGAAGCTAGGTTCTGGGTCCACACCTCTATGGAGTCACGAAAAAATTTCAGCGCCTGTCCAGCGCAACCTTTGATGTCGTCCTCTCAGGCTTTCGGAATGGCTTTCAAACGTGATCGAATGAATGGTGGGGTCTTGTCTGGGCCGAGTTCGTGTTCGTTAACCTGGGCCCACTGCTGGCCCACGGTGGGCCAGGCACACACGTTTGGCTCTGCAGCCACCTAATTGGTCTCTTGGAGCGGACTCCTTCGCAGGGGTCGTCAAGGTGCGCCTAGATTTCAAACACAGGAAACAGGCAGCACGTCATAAAAGGCAAAAACACCTTTGTTCGTGGACGTTTCATCTGGTCAAAGGGCATGGGCTGGGGAGTATGATGTTAGTGATATCCTGTCACAACGACCGGAGAGACGAAGGTAAGGTAGAGGCTGTTCTTAATTGGGGGAACCTTTGTTCTTTAATCCAGATCAAGTGACCTGTCAAAGATAGTCTGATCGAGGTTGGAAGTGATCTAGTTTGCATAACCAAGAACATTATTTAAGGATAGACATGATAGATATGGAACAACTATAATTTTTCAGAAAGAATGAAACAAATAAATAATTTGACGGAGTATTTCTGTTATGAGTGGAAGTAGCTATTATCATGTTGATATGCACAGAGTTTATATCTCACTCCTCTGCTGTCTGTCTGTCTGTCTGTCTGCCTGTCTGTCTGTCTGTCTCTTACGTATGTGTGTAGATAAGAAGGTTGGTGCCGATGTACCGTACGCATGAGACCAAATACTGTTAATAAAGCTGTTAACTGTTTGAAACCTAAACCCAGGAGTCTGCACCCCGAGGTCTGCTGAGCAATGTGGAAGAGTCTAAAAATAACCGCCTCTTGATTCAATCGGTAATCAACATTACGCACATGTTTCAAGGCTTGTAAATGCGATACTGTTGATCGCTAACCGCTCCCTAATATCGTGTTTGCAAAAGGGACGCAACTCTAAATTCATATTGATCGCTATCGTCTCTGAACTTTGGCGCTTGGCAATTGGGCCACGTGAGAAGACCTTTCTTCTAGTTAAAAGGACCATGACCGCGCTGACACACAGGAGTGTTTGTGCAGTTGCCTGAACAGAACGTCCCGAAGTTAGCGTAACAAGCTTTTTGCGGAAAGCTGTCGAGGTCGCGGGGAGGAGGGGTGAAAAAGAAGTCTTAAGTGGCAAGCACAAACACGGAGCCGTGAGTTATTACAAAGCGCCATGTTGTCCCTAAACACCGGTGCGAAACCCATCAAACTGCCGCTAACCCAGCCCGCGCGTGCATGCTGTCGTGCGACCTCTCGCTTGTTCGCGTGCTCCTCACCCATAGGATGATGAGTCGAGGGGAAGACGGGGGTGGGTGACAACAAGTTGTGCGCGTGCTAAGTCAACGCGGTTGTTACGATTGTGCCCGAACAATGGGGATGGGTAAGAACCGAGGACAGGGGACAAGACAGAAAAAAGAAGCGGTGTCGGGTATAGTCTAGTCATGCATGCTGACTGACTGCAGTGCTGCATGTGTGTGCATGCCTTCAGCAAGTAAACAAAAATATCTCAATATACCAAAATATTGGTTTGTGTAAAGAATTTTAACCACTTAGTCACTTTAGTTATTCACGCTGTACAAACTTCTCCCTTCCAGAATGTGCCTTGGCCTCGCTGGAATAAAATTTCGTTTGGTGTTGTTAACAAAAATATTCATTTGCTCACAAGCAGCACAGTAACGTTCGTATCACTGGCAGTCGCGTTGGGGGTATGGTGTGATTTTTTATTAGTAACAATTTACATCCGCGCTACGATGGCAATAATGGTGTTATTTGTAAAACTATCGGTAGATGCCAAAATCAACAGTAAACTGGTGGCATTTTCACGGAGCTACAGAAGGAAAAAGCTACACTGCCTTTGAACAGATGCAAAGTTCCTTGATATAAAGATAAATAAGTATAAGGGACTTCGCGTAGTCATTAATCATCGTTAAACACGACTCACAACACTGTTGGCCATCCCGTTCAACCACCTCTCTATTCCAGAAGCTCAGCGTCTGGCGTCTTGCGGGTCCCGTGTTCCGCTCCATTTGCGTCGGCTGTCGTGGGGTCTGCGGGCTCCGAACGAATCCTGCGTGCGATGTGAGCCAGTGGTGTAATGAGCGGAAAAGACAGCGACAAGAACACGAGTTCTTCCGCTCGCGTCTGTCACAGCCCAGCAGAAGTATTGCAAAACAAAATGATTTACCATCGTTTATTCAGCTGCAAAGAACATCGGTGGACCCCCTTTTGGATTCTTTTCTCTTTTGCATGACGGGAAATGCTCGGCAGTTGATGTCACTGGTTTACAAGGCGTTTGGTTTGTGTTTGGTACCACCTATAGGGTTTCTGTTCTCTTTCGTTCTACTGCCAGAACACATGGAATCCGAAACAGACAAGGTGTTATAAGACCTGTCGTGGGTACCGCACGTTACCCCGTCGACAGCAACCTTCAGGAAACTAAGGAGCTGTGAGGTTTGACACATCAGGAGAAAATTTTCAGCTGGGCCCACGAAATTTCGGTGCCTCTGCTTCAGGTACCTTGGATTCATTGTCGCTGATGAAAGCTTAAAGCCGGATCGAAATACTTGCCAGAATAGCACAGAAAGCTGCAAAACTGGAATGGTACGGACACATCTCCAGGGCGCCAGGACTTTCTGACCTAACGTTTGTAGAAACCCATGATGATGATGATGATGATGATGATGATGACGACGACGATGATGATGATGATGATGATGATGATGATGATGATGATGATGATGATGATGATGATGATGATTTAGTTCTGATTTTTAAATGTCTCCAATCAAGGCAGTCATATAAGCACTACCTAGATTGTCAGTTATATTTTGCTATAGTTTATTCGTAAGATCAAGGAATTTAAATTTAGTTTAAGCCTATGTTCATGGAATTTTAAGGTGGTGCTGGTGGTGGTGAGTCGCTTGTCTGTAACGATTTTTAAGTGTATTTACAGACAAAGATTTATATGTTTATATGTTAAAAAACAAAAAACAAAGATTTATATATGCACTATCTGCATGCCTGTTATATAGTCCCAGAGTTCTTTTGTCGACTAAGGAAGGTTTTTAAATTTAGCCTAAGGCTATACCCTTGCTTATGAATTTTTAAGGTGGCGGCGGGTTTTTTTTCAGTCACAGAATATCAGTGCTATTCTCCAGCGATATAGCTAAAGTAATTGGTGTTGGCCTTTCTTATAGGAAGAAGAAAGTCCACCTCATTTTCATCTCTCTAATGCCAGTCATGTTAATGAGGTCTTGGCGTTTGTGGATCGCGCGCGAGGAATGTAATGCAACGTCATTCATGGGCCACGAAGAGAGATAGGGAGAACGATATCTCTAATTCAGTCTCGCCCTCTAGCGCCAGTATCTGGACAATAACTCAAGCTCACAGGTCGGGCCATGAAGAAATCTAAGAACACCTTAGATTTTTCCTCCAAACAAAACTTTACGACTTCCAAAGCAACAGCTTCCAGCATACCAGCAGTAACAGCAATCTTGCCAAAGTGGCGATGGCAACGAAGTGGAACGGAAACCGTTCTTCATGTTTTCGTCATCCCCTCTGGCCACTTACGTTACTCCTCCTCCCACCCTCACGTCTTCTGTTACTACCAGCAGCTTCCCACCCACTGCTCTTCCCTGTGGCTCCCCCGCGGCCCGCTTTTTGTCTCCAGCAGGTGCAAAACACGCTTGGAGCATCTTCTTAAACAAACACGCGTCACTAGGGCGCGCGCCTAGAGTTGTTACGTCTCGCTACATCAGCGAAGCAGGCCGGCCCATCAAAGACACATATCAAGGGTGTAGAGATGATTTTATAAACAAACAGAGGCCGGGTGGAAATCGCGTTCATTTCATACATCAGCTGGTTTGATGTTATGGGGGCTCATGATATCCAAACATTTGACAGCGCGAAGCCAGCTTGACAAACTTCCGAGATGGAGGCTGACTTGGGGAGTAGGGGCTGGGCGTGGTGGGGTGGGGTGGGTTGAGAGGATAAGGCGAAACTTTTTCTTCCGCAGCCCCACCATCCTTATTCAGGGAAAAGAGATGGGTCAAATTTGTGTTAGAAACTTCTGTCTCGATGCATATATGAACTACACTCTGATACAACCTTTTATAAAGCTTCTGCAGGTCTCGACAAAAGTAACACAAAACCTGCCGATGTTGTTCCCAGCCGATTAGTTAAAGCGTTGGCTGATTGACTGAAGATACAGTGTTCTATTCTCGCATCTTCCGTTTATATGTCCATTTTTTCCTTTTCCTTTTTTAAACCTACGTAGGCCTATATGTGCATGTTGTCAGACACCCGTATTCAACAGGTGATTTAGCATTGCAGTTTGCACGGTAGCACGCTACACCCCCTGTTGAAAAGGCAGAAATGAATGCAATATCTCTTATTCAGTGGATGCGAACAGAGTGCTCTGTCTGTCTGTCTGTCTGTCTGTCTGTCTGTCTGTCTGTCTGTCTGTCTGTCTGTCTGTCTGTCTGTCTGTCTGTCTGTCTGTCTGTCTAGATGGTATTTTCACTGTTGCTTTTAACACCCTTTTTCTGTCAATAATTTTCTTTATTACTTTTCATTAATGTTGTATTTTTCTCTTTTTTTCTCTGTTCATGTATTCAGTAGCTGATTTTTTTAAAGAGACGCCAAATAAATTACTGGTTTTTTAAAGGCCAGAGAAAGCTTACGTTTGGAGAGCAATGAGGCGCCTCATTTGAAGCAGCCTTGAGAAAACTAGAGACGTTTCTCATCACGTCACGTGTGTGTCTGGCGTTTTTCATCACTTTGTGTCAGGCGTTTGCCTAATTTCTTGCCTTCCGAGCGCGACGTGCTAATCAGAATCGTACCCCAGCCCCATTCACAGGTGAAGCGGAGAATTTTCTTTGCTGCTCGTGCGTGGCGTGTTTACATCGCTACTTCCGCTCTTGCCGACAATAGGCCAATAGGCGGGTGGGGAGGTGACTGGGTAGAAAGGAGGGAAAACACATGTCAGCTTTTCTAGGCTGCAGATATGTCGGCTGAAATTTTTTCTTTTCACTGAATGTCTCCCTTCCCGTAACTTTTACAAGGCCCAGCCTACGGACGCGAGTTTGCAATTCCTACCGACTTGGGGAGCGCGGTGCATCATGTACGCTGCGCATGCGCATGCCGGTTGCTAACCACAACCTGACCTCTACACAGCGTCACAATGAAGCGACCTATTCGTTGTGATCGATAGCTAAGTGGTAAAGACAAGTCTTTTCAGCTCAAAGTCCCAGGTTCGATGCCTTTATAAGCTTACGGATTTTTAAAAATATATTTTCTTAGGGTGATGGGTTAGGTAGGACTTCTGTTTGCATTTATAAATTCAAACATAAATCCACAAGCACAAATTAATCGGAATAAGAGGTGGTCTGCGTGCCCCAAGTCCGTGGGAATTTTAGACCCGTCCCCGGAAACCTGGTTTCATCAACAGTTAAGCGAAAAGTAAATCAACACACACATACACACATGTATATAGGTGCTCGCACGCACGCACACACACACACACACATACAGAGACATACACAGAAAGCCTCACGCACATGTACTCACGCGACACTCGTTTCCTCCCTCTTTTCATTACAGATGCGAACGCATTCGCATGCAAACACATGCATATCTAATATATAAAACCGAATGTTTGTGGCTGGGTGTGTTTGTTATACAAATCCACACGCCTCAACCGATCCACACCAAAATCGGCACGCAAGTTCCTTTTTCACCCACAGATGGCCATATACCATATTTTGACCCTGTACCTAGACCTAAACAAAAGGAAATAATAAATATTACGACGCCCTTAACAAGTCATGTACACAGCGATCAGCGTGGAAGGGAGGTCGCCACACAGTCTTTTCCTTTTCGTACGAAGAGTACTTTCCCTTGTCTCGCTTGACAACAGGGAGACGGCAGGGAAGGGTAAGGGTTTGGGATGAGGAGTTAGTAAAGGGGTAGGAGTGGGGTTACAGAAGGGGTAGGGGTGGGCGGGGTCAGAAAATTCGGGCAGCCCTGGGTCCCCTGGCTAGTAAAATATATAAAATATTGTTTTTTCAACGTTTAACGTTGATTCAGAAAGTGTATGCAAAATCAGTTCCACCTAATAATGAGAATACAGAAAAATAAAAAGCAGTCTGCAGAATTTTCCCAATTTTCATTTTATTCTGAATTTGATGGATGATGGAGATGTAATGTTTTTACTGCACGACACTTGATTTCTGCTAGATGACGTGCTAAAAAAATGTTCCTGTGCTATCACAAGATCAGGGCCTGACAATGGCATAATTGTTTTGGCTACTTTTTTATGCGACTATCGCGATCTTAAGAACATGAAGCCGCAGCTTACGATAAAATCCAAGTCTGCTTTGGGTGACATGAGGTGGTGGTGGTGTTGGGGGGGGGGCAGGTGGGTCAGTAACAAGCTCCAGATTGTCTCCCCGTGGCAGTGACTGTAAGAGCAAGGCCTGGCTAAGCTGTAGCGTGTATATTGTACGTTCATTTCTTCAGTTTTATTTTCACAGATTACTTTGTATCCTGTATGTTTCAAAGGTAGGTTTAGCCAGTTACACTTTTTATCAATTCCAACTACATGTACACCATTTAAATATCTCTGGTACACCACTTTTATTCTGTTCTTCTCTCTTGTATATATATATATATGGCCTAGTACCATAGCTCACAGCCAGACAAATTTCATTCTGGCACTCCGTCGCTTCAAATCAAGCATGAACAAGGCAGAACTGGGACTTTTCCTGGAACAGACATTTAAAGCGACCATGACCTTGTTCTGATGGTCATCAAACTAAAATTAAGGAGGAAGTTATGTGCCACACAGCCCTGCTTTAAACAGATCCAGCAGTGGCCTCTCTCTTCCAGGCTCAGTTGGGAGGAACGTTTGGAGCTCTGAACATCGTGCACAGCAGCACAGACGAACTTGAAGGGGGTTTCAAAGAGGCAACCCAGGAAAGTGCAAAAGACTTGCTGGGATTCAAGAGAAAGGGAATCCAGCCATGGATCACCAGTGACATCCTTGACCTCTGCGACCTTCAAAGAATCTCCAAGAACAGAAAAGGTAGCAGTTCAGAAGCAACCCGCCAGTACAGACAAATCGCCCCACTCCTCAGTTGATAACGGAGGCGAAAGAAGAATGGATCAACAAGCAGTGTAAGACCATAGAATTTGGGATGAAGAAAAAGGACAACAGCAAACTTGAATGTACCTTCAAAAAGCTCACCAGACCAAAAAAAAAACAGGTCCACGGTTATTGAGAATCAGGAAGGAGAGCTGCTGACAGAATGTTCGACAGTCCTAAACAGGTGGACTGAACACTGCAAGGAGCTCTGCAGATTCCAGATCAAGTTCGATTCCAGCCTGCTTAAAAGCAGCATAGGCAAAGATTGCTAGACATTGACTACAATCAAGGAGGAAGTACAGTCGGCAATTCGCTACCTGAAAGAGGTAAAGCATCCAGGAAAACAACAGGGAGGGGAAGCGACGGCGAGGATGCTGGTCACACTATGCCAGAAAATCCACGCCACCATCAAGAAAAGGAAGCTGACATGGTTCGGCCACACGACACGTCACAATACACTTGCTGAGACCATCTTGCAAGGCAGTGGAGGACGGGAGGAGAGGAAGGCACAGGAAAAGCTGGCTTGACAACATCAACAAACGGACCGCACTTGCACCTCCTGGCAACCCAGGCTTGCTACTGATAGCAGAATACAGACCAGGAGGGTAGATGCTGTCGGAGACTGCATCCCGCATGCCCCCCCCCCCCCCCCC
>SMGT01014463.1:81528-117653 GCA_004794575.1 Lanistes nyassanus
CCCCCCCCCCCCCGCCAACCTTCTAGGTCACGGGAATGAGATGATACATTATTTTATATATATATATCTTCATACATAATTGAAGTACCTCATTCTCTCTCTCTCTCCTCTCTCTCTCATTATCGAGTGTTTCGTCCGGTTACCGCATGTAGTGGCCGGCCGTGTCCATAGATGTCATGGACCTCTAGTAGACTGACGTAAAGTACCTTACAGAACCCACCTGTGCAGGGATAGAACCCCTAACCTATTTTTGTCCTATTTTGTGAATCTACCAATGAAAATGAAGCACACTTCCTTTTAGCCTGTCCCAAGTATTCCAAACTAAGAGACAAATGTATTCCAAAAAAGTTTTATACTTCACTGTCCAGCTCTAGACTATCTAACCTCTTTGCTAGTATTGTGAATAACACTGGTGTTGTATCACCCTCGTGATATGGGCCAAACGCCTAATCAATAGAGTTACTCTCCTCTCTCCCTTCCTCCCTCCCTCTCTCTCTCTCTCTCTCTCTTACAAGGGGAACAGAAAGACCAAAAGAGAGGGAGGGAGGGGGAGAGAGATTTACAGAAAAATTCAAACGATCGAAAGAAAGCAGATGGATAGAAGATCTGTGTATTCATGTATTAAAATCAAGCGTCAAGAAGTCAAAAGGTTTGCAATAAAAACTCAAGACTCTCGCTAAACACAGATACATATGCAGACGCGCAGGCACACTCAAGTACACACAGGCATACACAAGCATGCATGCTCGCTCAGAAACACTCCTCGCGGTGAACTGCTAGGCACTGCCTGCACCTCCGTCGTGGCAGCGCGGCAGTGGCTGAGAGAGTCTTGTCGCTGAAGCGATGGTGGCCCAGATCACAAAGCGGCTTTCACTCTGGTCCCTAGCAAGATCCGAATACCAGGGCTGAGCGTAACCGACACTGGAAAGAAGAAAGGAGTTGATTTGCCGCAAACAAACACGCTGTTGATGCGCAGATGCGATAAAACGCACAGAATATGATTACTATTATGATAAACGTCTAGCGCCAAAACCTTCTGCCAGAGAGGCGACGGAGTGGTAATGGGCCGACAACTCTTACACTCTTTACCCTTTACTCTGGATCCGATGTCTTGGAGTGACTGCCTCTGAAGCTGGTACAGTCAACTGCTACTGCCAAGAAATTTTAAGGAACACAGAGCGACCGGCAGCACGGCAGAAACACGTGCTAGTCCCAGATACAGGCGACCTTTGGTTCGGATCCCGTGTTCGCCACATATACTATCTTTGCATGTTTACTGTGGCACCTGGACTGCCTATCACGGGGTCGGGTACTTCACTTTCTTTCTCTTTCCTTATCCCCAGGAACCAGTTATAGTTCTCTGCCCTGGTCCTTACCCCTCATAAGACAGCCATGTTTGCTCACATGACGCTAAACAACGACGGAGTGCCCATCAGTTCGCGTGCTTACTTCATCTTTCAGAGACGAGACATGTTAATAATCAGGGCAGCTTCCAAAAGCACGGCGTTCACGGCCCAAAAATCTGCTTGTTTCCTCATTTATGCAAGAACCCCGTGCGACTCGCCTTTGCGCATACGCGCAATGGCAAAGAGCAAGTCGCAAAATTTACTAGCATCGGGTTCAGGCAGCTGCAGGACTTCTTGTCAGAGTACAGCAAAGCAAAGTGAAAAGTAAACACAGCATAAACGGCGATAAAATAGGCGAGAGCCCCTTACGAAACCTGCGCTTAACTAATCCGTCAGATAGTCGGGCTGCTTGGCGTCTTCCGCACGCCTTCTTGATTTCACCAACAGATTTGGAGGAAAAAGGCTGTGGGGAAATTTTTTTCCTAGAGGGGTTGGTGTTTTTAAACTTACGGTTGTTTTGACCCTGTAAACGTCAAAGCCTTCGTGTGTTTGTTTCTTCCTTTCTTTTCTTCACCGCTTTTCCGTGTTTGTCTATCTCTTTCTTTCTTTCCTTCTGTCTTCTTTTTCTTTCTTTCTTTCTCTCTCTTTCTTTTTTCTTTTTCTTTCATTCTTCTGTAACTCCTCGCATGTGCTTGAGTCTAAAAGTAACGAGAAAGTGAAGGAGCCAAGCAGAGAGAGAGAGAGAGAGAGTTGAGGAGCATATGAGTGAACCGTTTAATATGCTATAAATGTGCCCGATGCGATATTTCATAATTGTGCTTCATTTTCCTGTAGTCGAATTTTAGACAGAATGGTGGATGTGCAGCAGCAACGGGGGGTCGGGGTGGGATGGGGGGACTCAGGATCACCAACTGCAGCATGCAGCAGGGCGCAGCTAACACGCCATGTTAGAGGTGCTGGGGTGGCCAGCTAAGATAATCCACATTTCTCTCTGCTAAGATAATCCATATTTCTATCTGCTAAGATAATCCATATTTCTATCTGCTAAGATAGTCCGTATTTCTATCTGCTAAGATAGTCCGTATTTCTATCTGCTAAGATAGTCCGTATTTCTATCTGCTAAGATAGTCCATATTTCTATCTGCTAAGATAGTTCGTATTTCTATCTGCGCGGTGTTTCTATTTGTGAGGTGGGGGTGGGGACGGTTTTGCTGGGCGACCTGTTTTCTTAACTGTAGCAGAGGGAGATGTTGCTTTATTCCTTGCAGTTTGCATCCGTAACGTGTACGTTATTGGGATGCTGTTGTTGTTGCTGGGAGGCGGGGTGGGGGTGTTGGCCTTCTTGCTGCTACAGATTTAAACATGCACGACTGTTTTGGGGGATTGATATTAGATTTCACACATTCTAACGTGCAAGTGCAGGAAACCCGGTTCTGAACCTACTACCCTTGGAAGCTGTGCCCTCTATTTTGCAGTCCTTCCTCTTCCCCCTCCCCTTCCTTCTTCTTTCTGCGCATGTCGATCCCCTCATCACTTATTTCCTCGGAGTGGGTGACGAAGGTGGATAGAGGGAGTGAGAAAGAGGTGGAAGAATTTAATGTATGAGAAATATTAAATATTTTGCATCTTTGCACGTGCAAGTTTCTACTTACCTTTGCGAACACGAGCAATGCGAGGCTACTGAATACCTCAATCTATGATTTTGTTGTTGTTGTGGTTTTAGCTCGAGAAAAGCAGCGCCATTCAACTAAGAAACCTCTTAACTTGAAAATACATGCGCACTTTCCCCTCGTGCAACCACCGCGTGTGTAACTAGCTAATTACAATTCTTTTTTCTTATCTCTCTCGCTCCACATTGTATTATTGTTATCGAAGCTGTCCTGACTGTAATTACTATTTCCAGAAAGGAAGGCTGATGTCTGACCAAGATTTTACTCAGCCAGATGTTTGAAACTACAAGCTGTGTTGTGCCGGCCTTACACAGTTTGAATGTCAACAGAACTAGTTAAGAACGGCATCTACAATATAAATTTCGTCTAACTCAAGTCGAAAGATAACAGCGGTCGAACTTCTTGTTGCAGAAAAAGGGTGGAAACAACAACAACAAAAACTTATAAAAACTTACTTATGTAAGTATAAAACAACTGAGCCAGTTCTGCAAAGAAACAAATTGAATCATATTTTTATTGCATGGCCGATGGAAAAGTTTTTGACTATTCGTGTCACTCAAGGCAGGCACGTTGTCAGAAGCCAGCAGCCTGACAGCATCTGAACTTCGAGCAATCTGCAGGATGGAGAGAGGTCATAGCACGCGAAACACGAGAGAACTTCTTTCAATTTGGAAAATATTTATTTCTGTACAGAAAACATTTAGCATACACAAGCATCGCACCCAGCTGCAGCCACCAGCACAGGCGCAACAGCCCTTAGGTACTGGCAAATAGAGCGAGTGAAATAAATACGGCTTTCACATTGTGCCCCGGGCTTCCAACAACTTCAAACAGGAACTCGTGTCTTGACTTGGTTTCTTTGCATTTTTGAAGAAGCGCTTGTGTTCCATCTAATGGAGAGCGCTGCTTTTCAGCAGAAAAGTCCTTTGTGATCCTTATCTGGCTGTGTCTTGAAAATATACTTCCGGAAGAAGGAAGGAAAGCGATGAGTGCAAGTGTAAAGGACGATCATCTTATACAGTGGTCCAAATGTCAAAACTGTGCGAAATGAGTGAAGGAAAAACAGAAAAGACCGCAGGCAAGAGACTAAAAAGAAACGAGGTGAAATTAAAAAGAAAGAAGGGAAAGAAAGAAAGAAAGAAATGAAGAAAGCAGCGAATGAACATTCTCTACATATCGGTCAATATCAATCAAATGTCGCTTCGTTCTTAAAACTGAAGTACTTCATGTAACATCGACTCTATTTCGTAAAGTTTATAAATACTACTGATTTGCTGCACTCTCTGTGTCGGGAAAAAATAATGGAAAGGACAAAAATTTCCCACTTCTCAGAACAGTTCAGAAAGTCGAGAAGCTGATGTGGCGAAAGGCTTTGATAATGTTACATTCACTGTTTGATTTGCATTCACTGTCTCCAGCGACCACTGATTCCACAGTCTGCTTTTGGCATATGTTACTCGCTCCGAGCGTTATTGGCACTGAATGTTCTGCTGTCGCTGTTGGAGGAGATGAATTTGGAGAGATGAAGATCTGTTCAAGGTTCCAGCTATCCTGTTCCTCTTCTCCCCCCCCCCCAATCCCTATCCCCCACCTGGAGCTTCCTCGACTAGGGCGGCGCCATTTGTTTCCGAGATAGCTAGGTCATATGGCCATGCCAGCCCGGCGCACAAGGAACAATGAACTGTATTGAGACAATATTAGCGTCGCAGTAGCTTCCCTTGGAATTGATTTACGCAACAGCATATCGCTCACTATGTTCGCTCTATACCCATCGCACTCAAAGTGCAAGCCCATAACATGCATATAGTCTCCTCTCCACATTCACTCGCACACACAGTACATCAGTTAAATTAGTGTACTGTAGGAGTTCTCGTCAAGTTCATTACACCAACAGTATATGCAAAATGTAGCCATACTGTTTTGACATCATTACAGAACTCAACGACAACACACTCGCACCTAGTCCCACCAACCATATTTTTTTAAAAAGTTTCTGCGACTATCGAGAGCAAATCGCCAACGTTCACAAACGTCATTTCTATCTGACGTTTTCTGGTTTAACTTATATTGTAAAATTAATTGTATGTTTTTGCGAGGAAGCGTCCCTTGGTATTTTGTAGTCCGTAATTGGCTAACATCGTTTGGCTACACCTTGGGCAGCTTTTGAACACAGCTTTCCTGTATCTGCTCGAAAACATCAGATGCGAGCAGACACTATTTGTGTGTGTATATATACAGTATATATATATATATGTATGTTGTTGTTTATTAAAGCTGGTTCTCCCAAAGTTTAGGTCTCAGTTTCTCGACAAACGCGATAACCTCCTGCCCTCTTCAAGTCTCTCAAGCTTGTCTCTTTCCCCGTCACGTGGTTTGACTGAAGTAGGGATAGTACACAGAGTGGGCAGCCGTGCTGCCGTGGTAACTGCTGTGGGCTCTGAGCAAGCCCAGAGGCCCTAACAGGGTTGGGTTGTGGAGGTAGGGGTGCAACGCCTGGCCGTACAACATGCTGGCGGCGTACGGGGAGGAGAACGTGCTGAGCGAGCCAGGGGAGGGCGGCACCGTGGGGCTGTTGACGTCCAGCCCGGGGTTCTGTTTCTTCCACTTGGTGCGTCGGTTCTGGAACCAGATCTTGACCTGCGTCTCCGTCAGGTTCAGCGACAGCGCCAGGTTCAGCCTCTCGCACACGGACAGGTAGCGGGTGGTCTTGAACTTGTTCTCCAGGGCCACCAGCTGCTCATAGGTGAAGGCCGTCCGCGCACGTCGCGGCTTGCCTTGCTTGTCCGTGCCGGAGCCCCCGCCACTGCCACCCCCTCCCCCGCCGAGTCTGTCTTTCTTCTTCCTGTCCTTGTCGTCTCCCTCCTTCTTCTCGTCGGACATGTCGTCCAGGTCATCCTCGAAGTTGTCGTGTGATGAGGCCAGAGAGTCTTCATCGTCGCGAACGCCACCTGCAGACAAGGCATCAGGCAAGAACGTGAGTAGAACGCGACAAGCAAGCAACAGAGCTGCTTCCAGAACGAGGCTGACAATACACCACGTGACAAGATGCCACTGAATAGCCCCTGACACAGCTGGACAACACCGCAGTGAAAGAGAAAATTTTTAAAATATATGTAACTGTCCACCTTTTTTTCTTTGAAGTCAGTAATACAACTGCAAATAAACTGATGACTAGTATAATGCTTATCTTATATTTTTTTAATAGTTACGGGCGTTACTGGAGACTGATTACAGTTGACAGACAGACAAACAGACAGACAAACAAACAGACAGACAGACAGTGAAGAGAGCGAGAGACAGATTTGGCGTAATCAATTTACGTATATCGTACATTGTCACACGTATTCTCTTAAAAATCCGCACTTGCACACATACATTAGCACATGAATACTCTCATGTGCCTGCACAGCTATATATATATGGATGTTTATTCACTGGACTGTTAGACTAAAGGGTCTGAAATAGCATTGCTTTAAAACCCCTCCAACCCTTTCTTCCCCCCTAGCTGCCAAGGTCATGCTTCCACAACAGTACTCTATGTAGCACTGCTTTCGAGTGACTTGGTGCAACCAGGGACCTTGTACGCTAGTGTATAGCAGACCTTATAAACCAGGGACCTTATACACTAGTGTATAGCAGACCTTATAAACCAGGGACCTTATACACTAGTGTATAGCAGACCTTATAAACCAGGGACCTTGTACACTAGTGTAGAAGAGGTCCCTGGTGCAACCAAACAATGCGAAACGCTCTGGATTGTGGCCACACGTTGCAGCTGAACATTGTTACCACATGGAGGCAGTGCGAAAATCCTTGCATATTAGGGATAATAACTTTTTATCAGCCCCATGCATCGGGAGCGATTTTATCTAATGGCTGTTCCGCCTGTCTTGAAACATCGCTATTTGCCCGAGAAACATATCTTACAAGTCTTGAGGACTGCTTTGAAACAAAAGCATTCCGTGAGCACCATTTCGTAATATGAAATTTGAAGTCAGAAAACAACACGCTTGTGTGCGGGACCTTTGGTCTGTTATGACACAGTCAAAGATTCCATACACCATATATTTACGTAACTGTTTTTGCTTGATTCCAAAGTGACAATCTCGGGGAGGGGGAGAAGACGGGTGGTTTTTTTGTTGTTTGTTTGTTTTTTTCTGTCACCAGCTAAGAAAGAGGGAGATTTGTAGAGATTAAAACATTCAGAGTTTTGTTCAAAATAAAGTTTATTTTTTTAAATAAAAAATCCTACTGCTTGCAGAGACAAAAAGGGGGCACATGCGCAGATAGGAACAGAAGCAGCCACCCAAAGGTACAAAGACATGCAAAGAAAGAGAATAAGGCAGCCAGACATATATATCAATAAACAAAACTGGCTGAGAGTTGATGCAGTGTGAACGCTAACGTCCCTTTCCTGATAAGCTTTCATGGGTTTCGTGATTAGTCTCAAATTAGTAGGCCTATAGCCTGCTCTCACCGTTCTAGGAAGGATGAGCTTGACTAAGCTAAAAAAAAAAGTTGAGTCTATCCAATTAAAGTCTTACGTAAAATATACTAATCTCTTAAGGTCACTACTGAAAACGTTCCAATTTCATGGAAGATCATACGGCCTTTAACCCCTCCCCATACCTCTACCCCTAGCCCCCGCCCTAACACGCACCCCTTGCCCTTCCCCTAAAGGGCTTCCTACACTTGCAATGCTCTCAACGTTGAGCGAAAACATTTTCCGAGCATTCTCCGTACACGGGCGCATGACACCTGCAACATTTTACCAGCCAGATCGTCACACGATCATCACGTGTTCGCTCTAGGGGCTGACAATAGTAACACTATGGATGATCACAAACAATTTATTCTGACCGCTGCAGCTTCTGCGACTGCATTTATTTTCGCCCAGCAGTCTGAGAAAACAAAATGGAAAAGACGAATGTGGGTTCCACAGTGCATTGCTCGTCGAAACCAGTTGGGAGCATAACGTACGTGTCTTCTACAAGAATATCACCACACGACTCCACCGAAAGCAGACGCTTCTTGCGAATGTCGCACGACAGTTTCGTGACCCAGCCGTCTCGCAATCGACGGGTAAACTTCCCGTACTAAATCTCTGTTTGAATAGTCAGGGGATGTGTTTTCGTATATGCTGGGATGGTGCTGCAAGAGATCAATTAACTGGAAAATCAGATGACTATCAATCGAAGGCCTAACATGATCACGACCAGCGCTAGACCACACTGCACTAAATAGCAGGATTGTTTCTGATTGGCTGACACGCTACAACATTTTGAGCCCCTGCTGGAAAATAGCGCGGCGTGTGATCCCCTAAAATGTTGAGAGGCCTCCCTGAAACATTTTCGCTCAACGTTGCAACTTCCATATATGGTAAACATTGCAGAGAACATTGCAAGTGTAGGAAGCCCTTAAAGCCCCTCCTCCCGAAACATCCCCCTCTTCCTCCCTCCCCCGCCCCCGGAAAGACCTGCGAAATATAGCTCGCCATTTGATTGGCTCAGCTTTTTATACATCCGAACTAGAGCTCGCCATTTGACTTGCTCCAGTGAATAAGAGCTTTTACGTGCTGGTATACCTAACCTAAATTCATGCGTGGGTGTGTGTGTGTGTGGGGTGCGTGTGCGTGAATGCTTATTTAAGTTTATAGCATTTTACTCATGTGGTCACGACTCATAACTGTTAAACATGATGAGATCTACAGTAATATGTTTTTAATGATATTCATCAATTTCCATCGCTGTAATTTAAAAAAAATGGGACGTTTGGTATTGCAAAGTTTACAAAAACAAATTTTTAACCTAATGTTATAAATATACATAAACACATTTTAGAACCCCCCCCCCCCAAAAAAAGACAAAAAGCCATGCAGATGACATTAAAATGAGCTTTAAAGAGAAATTCCGTGCTACGGGGAAAAAAGCCTTAAATCTCCATCTGTGTGCATACTATTAAAATGGCTTATCAGGCTCATTGAGAAAGGTGGCAGGGGAAAAAAATAGATAAAGAAACTCTTCCGTCAAAGGAAATCCAATAAAATAGTAAAACCTGCAGAGAGAGAGTTTTCCGGAGTTTTCTCAGTGTTCATTAAATTTCAGTTTTAATATTGCCGAGTGATATGCAAGTCGAAATCTTTACTTTACAATTTTCATTGCTAAATAATAATAATCGTATTTCTCTTTCCTTGTGGTGCCTTGACTCTATTTTATGGCTATGACAGGAACGTGAGAGACAAGAGGTAAACGGAAAATCAAAATCAAAATCAAAATCAAGGGAAGCAAAACAAATACCAAAACAAAAGATGTCTTCAAGCAGAAAAGGAAGCATTTCTGTTGCGTCACATAGAAGTGGTTAGCAAACATTTATTATCCACTTGAAACCCCCGAGAGGGTTATAGCTCTCTCTGCCCACTCCTCGTGTCTATGGCGCGAGAGTTATGGCCCCTGGCGACCAGCGCATGCGAAGCACATTCCAGTTCCGCTACTCTACATGGGTTTTGTTACAGTTTTCTGCAGAATTCGTTTATTTGCGTGTTTGTTTGTTTGGTCTTATTTATTTGTTTTTGTTTGTTTGTTTATTTAACAGGGACTTAACATGTTCACATTAACATTTTGCTAATTAACGGTGGAAACATTTAGGACATTTTCATCTATCCGTGGGAAAGGGTACTTGCGAAATCAAATCACTGTCCTTTTCCCTAGTGGCCAGAGTCACGCGGACGTGAAGATAAAGAAAAAGAAATATTTTGCACGTATTAAGGAGTGGAAAATTCAAAGCAGCTGTTATCTGATAAGGAGTTATCCTCCGAAAATGGACAATGGGATGTCAATAAAACGGCCATGCGATCCGGGGAATATTTCCCAGGGCCATTTTCCGACAAAATTTCTTTGCCTGCACTTTGTGGCTAATAAGTGACTGAGAACAAGTTGCAAAAACGGCGATTTTCTGATGGTACTCAAACAAGGAAAGGACATCCAAGAAGCTAAAATATTTTGTACTGAAGTCTATTTCTACATCTGCACTGCTGAAATCTGTTCCTATCTCATGTCAGCACTTCTTTAACCGTTTTAATGCTCGGAATTCATCCCTAACTCGACTGAAAGTATTAGTTATACCTAATAGCCCGTTTGATTCGGGACCTGCCTTTGCCCATGTTTTTATGAAGGCCACACGACTCCCCAAAGGGTATATTAAACTGCTACCGACCGCTCGGCGTGTAAACAAGAAAGCACGAGACGATATTACCACTCTCTTAACACCTGCAAACTAATTAATCGTCGGTTAGATCCGCCTTCACAAAACAAAGAGTCCGCAATCTTAACGGACATCTAACCCCACGTGAGTGCCAATTAGTTTGCCAGCTGTATCACCACTTCAAACAAGCCCACGCTTCGATGTCTCGGCAGGTGCTCATCCTGCACGGTTCAAGGAGGGTGCACGCGCGATGGGGAGGGTGCAGTGTTGCGGGCTTCCTGTCGCCTATCAGGACAGTGAACAGCAACGCGATTGTCAGGAGCTCGGCAGATCTTGTCGTGTCTACGCACCTTTGACAGCCGTAGCCAATCAGAACCGATAAGCCGAAAATGGAGCCATACAATTTTTTCAGATGGCTTTATCAGTTCGAAGAACTTCGCTCATCGTAATTTTCCCTACGGCTGAGGATAATGAGTTCAGCATGATATGTATTGAGATGATGAGGGTGATGATAGGCGTACTGCGAGTGGCTGGCGCCATACAAAGAAATCTGTGTGTCTACCGGTGGCTGCTGGAACTTGCTTCGAAAGGGAGCTTTTTTAACGGTGAATATTCACGGCTAATTAACTTAATTGTCGGTTACATTCAATACTTTTTTGTGAGAACGTACGAAAGAGATACTCTGGCATATCTGACATCACAGGAGCGTTGAACGTCTGGGCTGTTAATTTCTGTGCGTAGACAAGAATCTGAAAGAGTAGACTCTACCAACATACCACTTTTAAATACAGGGCACAAACCATCTGACTTTTTACGCAGAACCAAGTCTATAGACTAACTTACATGTTGAGGTCCCAGCATTCCATCTGAGAAAAAAGAACAAGTGGTTTCTTTTGAATCCTAGCACAAATACGGACAACTGGGTTGTTTTGAACCACTGTACGAGACTAGATCACTGCGTGGTTTTCAGTGTTAGAACAAGACGGTTCTCAATGTTATAACAAGACAGGACCTTTGGGTTCCTTTTGGAGACTAGTACAGCACCCTCGGTGTCCATCTAAGTCTCTCCGTAATGTCACCGACATTTTTAAAATTTGAAAGAATGTAAGACAAGTAAATTGATCTTAAAATTATTTAGAAATCCGTGATATTTAGTTAACAAAAAGGGATCCTAACATACTTTCTGTATATCAGCCAGAGTTAGACAAATGACAGAAGGACGCCCTAGATAAGAAGATGCAAGCAAAAGAAAGAGAAGAACAAAACAACAGCGGTGTAATAATGAGATGTGAAAATATTTTAGTAATAAATTCAAAGAAGAATCTTCCGCCCGATTATGCGGGAACTAACTATAACAAGTGTTCCAAAGGCACTCTACAGAGCCGGATTTTTTCGAGGACAAAAAAACGACAAAAACAAATTTCACAATTATTGATGTAGGCAGGATATGACAGGGAATTCTGCAGTTACCAGTTGATAAAGTTGACAGGCCAATTTCCTTATCTGCTCTGTCAGTCGAGATGTGCTGGAAATCACTGTCAAGTTTTCGAAGGATTTCAATTAAATATTTACCGTAGGCAAAAAGTGGTTGTTATCCAATCAAGTTAATGAACAACTCTGTATTTTTTCCCGAAGTTTCTTAGGGGGAAACATTGTCCATGGTTAAAACGAAAAGTCAACGACAACGCGACATTATAACATGAAAACTGCTTAAAGCTAGTGGAGTCGGCCTGTGTTTCCTCCTTGTAAGATCGTGCAGAAGATGCTGATAAATTTATCAAAATCGGGATCAGTTCTTTAGAGTGTCCTGCACGAAAACTTAGGACAGACAAATATTTTATATGAGACAAGGAGACAGGCAGACAACGAGAGGGAAAAAAAACCAGAAGAGCCCGACAGAAAGACAGAAGGTTAGGTAAATATTGCGACTAGGCGGGAGTTATGATGAAATTAACACCTAATTATTTTACATCGTGTGTGTGATGCAGCTGGCTGTAAGAAAAATAAATACGTCTCTCACAGAGGGAGGAGGCAAGGAGGAGGGCAAAAAGATGGTGTGAAGAAGGAAAAACCTGGAGGAAAATGATGAGAAACCCACACGCAGCTAAGCACAACTGCTCTAGGCGCGAGAGCTTTAAGAACACGCTGACTTCATAAGCTCGCAAACAGCCCCACCACGAGAGGGCGCCGTCATCAAACTGAGGCTTGCTCCATTCTCCAGAAAATTTCACCATTGATATCCAAACAGATGGCACGGAATCGGGATTTATGGGAGAAACACTTTCCAGTAAGACCGAGGGCTTAACGGATGAGAAGCATTTTTACCCCTCCAATTCACCCCCACCCACTTTTTTTATTTTTGATATGCAGCCATTGGAGGCACTCATACCCCATGCCACCCCCGATTTCCATCCAGCCCCCTTTACTTTTTATAAAAGCGAAACATATGGTCTATCAGCAACGTTATAATGTGGGGTAAATCTGTGACTTCAAAAAATTCCTGATAATTTTAAAATTCTTTTCTTTCTTTCTCTCACTTTCTCTTTCTTTTCTTTTTTCTTTTAAACATATCAGCAAATGGCGTTTTTCGCTAGACATCTGCCACAACTGCTAGCAAGCTCACAGCAAGGGGTATAAATTAAAGGCAACTGTGGGATAACGAGTGAAATATATATAAACCAGGTGTGGATATCGCGCCTGCATAAGAACATCCACAAGGTTGAATGCAATTCTGTCTCTCGCCTTTCATTCTCCCTCCTTTCTGTTTCTCTCTGCTCTCTTGTCACATCTCATCGTTCTCTTTACTATTTTCTCGTGTTGTGCGTATGTGCATACATGTATGTGTATATGTGCGTATATATAAATATGTAGATATAATGCAGTTTTGTCAGTTGTTATAATTTAAAGGAATATCTGAAAATAAATAGTAACAGATTTCTTACTTTCTGCATGCATTTCAAGCATGTGAAAATGGGGTGCCCTACACTGCAAAATGTCACCGCAATTATTAAGCAAGGGCCGCACTCCTGGAATAGTATTTATTTACTTGTTTATTTTTTTTATTGACAGGTGTTGCTGTCGTGACAAAATATCTACCGTCATTGGTATAGTGCATTTCTTATCAACTTCAAAGCTTTGGCTTACTAAAGACGAATTGAATTACAATTTTAGAAAGTTCTGTTTAAGCGCATAATATATCCGTTGGCTATGACTGTCCCATTACCCAAGATACTGCTTATGTAAAAAAAAAAATTCATCAGACACTCCTTTTTAAAAAAAATAAAATTTCTTCCACCAGCTTTACACCCCACACTCACACTCAGATCTTTCCACCAAAATCAAACGCTTACTGCTAGCTCACAGCTCTGGGAAACCTCCACAAGCCTCCCATAACCTTTGCGCTTACATAAAAGTTCGCGACAGAAATGGTGTAACAATTCTGCCTCCTGTCTTCGCTTCTCTCCTCCCCCTTCCCGCCCGTTTTTCTATACTCTCTCTCTCTCTCTCTCTCACCCACTCGCTCGCTTGCTCTCTTGACTCACTCTTTCCCCACTCAAAACAAAGACGGAATTTTTTTAAAGGCCTCTCCTTGTTTTTGACAAATGGGTTCTTTTAGCGATGGAAAAAAAAAGCGTTGAAACACGACCCTGATGCCGTTTGGAAAAATGTCAAATTTTGAATCAGTTTTCTAACAAATTGAAAATATTTTTTCGTAACGGAAGGCAGAGAGTGTGAAAGCAGAGGAGACTGATAAATTCATTCTGCGAAAGCTTTTGGAAATATGGCGCTTAAGCCATGAGAATGACGTAATAAAAAACGTTTAAAAATAATGAAAAAATAGAAATCTTTAAACGGATGAGTGAGTTTCAATCCGAAAACAAACGATCGTGTGAACAGCGTAAAAGAACTGTCTCATTTAGAAGAAATGGGGATTAACTCTAGTTTAATGGTGGCGTCCTTTTCCTGTTCATTGCACATTCATTTGTCATAAACATAAACTTGCACGTGCAGATATACCTACACGAGATTCCAAATTCTTCCACACTCGTGGTCACTTGCATCCATCACACCCACTCAGTCGGGCGCATGCACACTCACTCACAGACATACGCGTACGCACTGACACACGCATGCAGGCACGACACGTACCGGAATCCGAGTCCCCCGATCTGATAGCGCCAGGCGAGGGTCGATCCCCCCAAGGATGCCACACCCGGCTTCTGCTCCCGCTACCCGTAAACTTGGAGGGGCTGAGGATGTCCACAACACTGAAGGAGGTAGGCTGGACTTTGGGAAGTCCGGGGGACACGGCCCCCCGGCCTTCCTCCTCCGCCGCTGCGTCCCGGTCACCCGAAGCCGTGGGAGGGGACAGCCTCTCTCGTACCCTGTCCTCGTCGCCACTGTCAGCCCCTCCCTGCGCCCCTCCGGGCCCTACCCGGGGGCTGTGCTCGCACCGGGCGCGTGAGTCGTCGTCATCGTCCTCCTCATAGTTGTGATAGTGATCGTCCGCGTCGTCGTCCTCGGAATTATCGACGTACGTCCGCTGCGGGGAGGCTCTGGGGCGAACGGACTTCAGTTCTCGCGGGGACAGCGCACCCCCTGCTCTCAACGACAGGGCTGATGTCAGCGAGGACGGTGGGGTGGCGCTCGTCGTCAGGGCTGTTGATGAAAGAGGCGATGGTGCCGACAGCCTGGTGTGGCTGAGAGAGGTAGGCAGCTCGCCTGTCATTAACAATGATGAAGACGACGAAGAAGTTGATGCTTGCTGCAGCAGCAGCGGGCCTGGTCCCGCAGCCGACAGCGTTGTCGGTGGTGCTGGCTGCGTTGCCATTGTGGTTGCTGTGGTTGTTGTCGAGGCTGATGGTGTGGATGAAATCGACAAGGGTCCGCACGCGGAGGAAGGGGTCGTAGACAAGTTCACTGCACCGATACTGTCCTCCGTCACCATAGCAACCCCTCTGCTTCCTCCTCCTCCTGCCATCAGCAGCACCATCCGCGCGTTGCAGCTGTTGTTGGCGTGGTTTCTGCTGGCCATGGTCAGGCCCACGATGTGGTGACTTCCGCTGATGTTGGCGCCGCCGTTAGACACACTGCTACCCTTGCAGTTACCACCGCCGCCGCCAGAACTTCCAGAAGCAAACCCACTAAAACCCCGAGCACTTCCGCTTGCTTTCCTGCTGGCGTGGTCAGCAAGTCTTTCCATGCCAACAGCACGGGCTGGTCAGTAGCGCGCGCACTGCGTGGCACGAGCTTAGCGAGCTGGCGAAATTAACTTTGATGAAGTGCGTGGATCGCACACAGCCGGCAGCGTTGCAGAGTCAAAGAACCCGACTGTCACGCTGTTCTTACTTTTCAGTCCTTTCATCGCCAGGAATGACAACCTACCCGACTGTCTCATCTACCTCTTCTGCAGCGGTGCCTCCTGCTTTTTCTCGCCACCACAGCGACGGCGGACGCCGGAGTTAGCACGACGACTCTAAGAGAGCAAGGAACTGACAAGTCCCGCCCACCCGATGTGTCGACAAGCGGCGCAAGCGAAGGTCTGTTTGCGGAGCGCGGGGCCACAATCGGCTTGTGTAGCGGGCGGTCCTAACCACTTTGGCGCGCGCGGCCGGGACCTGCCCACTTGTAACTCACGCGCTCTTTCGCTTTGCTATCCGCGCAGAGCTGCTGTTATTATGAAGGCCGCGCCTCTCTCGCTCCCGGGTCTGCTCTCCAATGAGAATCAATTGCCTCTCTCTCCTCGCCTCCATCCCTCTGTCTCCATCCCCCACCATCACTCGTGCAGCTTCCACTCCTCTGCTGCAAGCCTCAATTTTTCTCGGTTCATCCTAACCCATTATTCCATTTTCTTTCTCTTTGCACCCCCCCTGCCCGACCCCCGACCTGCCCGCCCTTCTTGTCCTGACTCTCTCAACCTCGCCCCTGATCTCTCTATTCCCTGGCGTCGCAGCTTGGGGAAAGGGAAGGGCTGCTATTAATTTCACACAACCACCTTAATTGGCTATCACACTTAATTGATGGCACTGACTATGAAATTAGATGATCATTACGTCAACTGCGAACCTGCCAGCCTCTTGGTGCGGAGAAATGGGGAGGTCAGAGGACAGAGAGGCTCGCAAAGCGACGGTACAGTCACCCCCCCCCCCCACTCTCCCACTCAGCTGGTTTTCTTTTTATAAAAAAATATCTGGAAGTGAACAAAGTTTTTTTCGTAATGCTTGAAAAGATGTCTGTTTTTGTGTAGAGTGCTTGTGTTTTGTTCCACTGTCTTTTTCCCTTTGAAGTCCGCGGCTTTCCTGAGTGCCCTTCCACTTTGTTTGTTTGGTTTTTCTGTGTCCAGAATTCTTTGGCAGGAACTTAAACATCCACAAAAAAATCAGTCTCTGCCGTAAGATATGATTTGATTACGTATAATAGGAAATTATTCACTTATAACATGTAACAATATAGTAAATTCTACAGTAAACAAACAATATCTGTCCATACTACTTTTTCAGACTGATATGGTAGACAACATAAATCAGTCAGTTTTTTTACCACTAAACTTCTGCGGGTAACTCTGCTGGTGAGAACGTTTCTTGTAAAATACGCATGGATTGACTTTATCAAGTCCCTCCACATGGCCACCACCCGTCCTCCCCCGCCCCTCTTTTATGTCAAAGTAATGAGAGTAACAACTATTGTTCACAAAACAGAATTAACCATTATACCTGTTTATAGTTTTCTACCAATTTGTTTTGTGCAGCTGTTATGTTTAATGTAGTGTCTTTTTTCTGGGCAAGGAGAGCAGCTATTCCACTATCTGTAGCTCTATCTTGCGCAGCTGCTACTGTACGGCATGTCATGTGCAACTGAAGTCAAGAGACAGATAATGTTGTGTAACCCCCCGACCTTCCCCCCTTTGCAGGTGAGTAAGGGTGTGGGTGGAGGGGTGCTCACGTGTTCGGGTGCGTGTATGTCTTTTCTGTTCGGCAGAAATTGTGAAATTAAAAATGTCCAAGCGTTATTTCTTTCGAGTCTTATGTTTCCTGCCCAGTACAATGGTGCTACCAATTCCTTGTGCAGCTAGGATTGTGCCCTTTAAAGTCTGTTAGATGCAAATGAAAATGAGTAACTAGCTTGTCTTGTGCAAGTAAAAATGTGCAAATACTCTTCCACTGTGCAAATTATAGCCTGCAAATGAAACTGCGCTACTTCTGTTCCTGGTGCAGTGCAGCTGAAACTATAGCCTAGTTGTGTCCTGTGTAACCTAGACGAGGCGCTTGATAGTCTGTTGAGTACTGGCTCTTCCTCAACTCCAGTGATTTCAAAGTCTACCCCTCCCCCAGTTTGGAATTTGAGAAAGCTGCCGCTTCAATCCCTCCCGTTTTCAATTGGAGATCTCCCTGCGCATCCCGACAGCAGATTTTAGAGTCTGGCGTAGCTCGATGGATCAACTACAAAATGGCTGCAGTGAAGGATGAAGTTGATGAAACTTATGACCGAAAAAAGTCGCATCAAAAAGTTAAAGATAAAACTTAATTTAAAGGAAAGTTAGCAGAAACAAATCACATACAGTAGTAATATGACACATCTGCAAACACCCATATCACTTAAAGAATGGCCGATATGAAGACACTGTTCCTGCAAACAATTCTTGAACTTAAATAACATATAATGTTGACACACTGCACCTGCAAGTAGTTATTAAACTTAAATAATAGATAATGTGACATTATATCTGCAAACATCCATATAACTTAAATAATAGATTATATTGACACACTGTTCCTGCCAAAATGGATAAACATCGCAAAACATAGGGGTACAGGGTTCCCGTGACTAGTTGAGTGATTAATGAGAGTCGGGGAAATGCAAGGGAGGTGCAGTATAAAGATCGAACTGCTGCAGTAGTAATTCTTAAAATGTCTTAAAGAGACAACTGTCATAACGAAACAAAAAAGGTGGATAGTGGAAAGTTCATTAAGCTAGCAATGCAAGCAAACATTTCAGAGGTTACAGCCCGTCTAACTAGTGAACAATTTGGAACTTCTTCCCTGCACACCCGTTCGCTTATGTACACATACACGTTCACTTACATGTACACATACACGTTCACTTACATAAACAGATACGCATGCCCATGCACATGCGCATACACAAACAGACACTTCCTTTATCCCGCACACTCCTGCGATTGATGTGGTGCTATCGGGGTTATTAAACCCTTCTCGTGGATTTTCTTTTGTTTAGCAATAACCATCGCTTTCTTTCCATGAGTTGTTTTCTTCTCTAGGTTTTCGTTGTTCATCATCTACAGGATGTCAACCTCTGACCTCTGAAATCGCTGGGGTTGAAAATATGCGCAGGTAGGCAGAGAGGGAAAAGACAAGTCCTTCGTGAGAATGCCACAATGTCGGCCCTGGTTGGAGGGACAGAGCAGGACTCCGACTCCGACCTTGAGACCGTTTTGGTCTCAGACAGCAGCTGCAGTACTGAAGAATAAATATGCAGTTCCTGTGTCTTGTGTCTCTCTTCCTTCCTCTCCTTCCTTCCTCCTTCCTCTCTCTCTCTCTCTCTCCGCACCTCTTTCCCAACTTATTTCTCCACCTCTCTATCCTCTTCCCTTGCTCTCCACAGTCTCGCCCTCCCTTGGTCTCCTTTCTAGTATACAGTGCACCAGGAGAAGTGGTCAAAGCCTTTTTCTCTCCTCTGTGAGCGGGAGGGAGCGAACAATCCTTAAAATAACAATAACCCCTGCCCAGGTTTGTGTACTCGGTAGCTGTGCATCAGCACTGGTTAAAGCATTTCTCTTTCTCTCCCAGGGCTGGGGGAGGAAGGGAGCCAGGGGAGCGCGAGAAAGCGTCGACCTAAAACAACGAGGAAAACAAAGGGGATTATAACCTTTCTCTAATTTTTTTGGTTGTTTTGTGAGGGGGAGACAGCTTTGTGCTTTGCGCCCTTCCCTCGAGGTTTTTTTTTTGAATGCGCATGCGCAAACTGCAGCAAGAAGCGATGAACCAGAGCTGTGAAGGACAAGCCAGATAAGGATCGGAAATGTGAACCATTTTAGAACCCAGCACCTGGAACTGCCCGGGCACAGGAGATCACACGTTGATGTGTCAACTTTTACATCATCTTCTCCCATAAGTGGATTGTGGATGATGATAGTGTCTTTATTTTTGAGAACACAAGATTTTATCTTCTTCCCATCCATCCAGAACTAGGAGCGTGGTCAGTAAATCTCTATGTTGTCATGACGACAAAATTCTGCGTTGCCTAGACAACGAGATGAAGGGTCTGCAGCGTCGTGAACATCTGTCTCCCAGTGTTCACAGTGATTTGACTGATCCTTCTTGATGCATATATTTGACGAAGCAGCTGGGACGTTTAAATAATTACGCTAAAGAAAGAGTTATAACTCGCAGTGACTTGTTATTTCGCCAGCTCAGTGACACTTCTTATCAAACAATATTAAAATAACACCATTCGCTAACACATTACAATCACGTCTACGATATAATTATTAGTCCTACTGGGCTCAAAACGTAACACAACCCATCCATGATCACCACGACTCATCACACGCCATTCTCACACACACACACGCACGAATAGCCAGCTATAGCTATCACAAGTCTGAGCTTGAATTCAGATCAGGCCCCCAAACCAGCTATAGTGCTTTTTGGAAGTTATCGGTTAAACCAGTCTCTTAAACCAGCCTTTAACCTGTTAGAGGATTGCTTATCAGTGATTCGCTGTTTATTACAATTAGCAGTGATGCTGCTGGCAATTGACGGTTCGATTGTTTGGGGGGGGGGGGGTTCTTAGTGGCCCAGCATGCATGTCTAGAAAAAAGAGATGGGAGCAGCTAGGTCTTTTATCAGAACACGTCCCGAATAACAAGAAATTTTCTTGATTTTAGTGAAGTTGTTGCGAATCAAAATTGGATCTTTCCAATGAGGTTCATCCGTGTATTTGACAATCGGAGTTGCACTGGGTCCTTCCCTGAACAAGCGTCTCTTCTTAGAACGGACTTACGGCCCACAAAGATGACCTCCCCGAAAGGTCAAAAAGCCAGTGGTCAATGTCCTTTGAGGTTTTAACCTTTCCTACGAGGTCAGCTTGTGGGTGTTAAAATGACGAGGTCAATCTGTGTCAAGAGCCTCATTTCCATACGTGTGAGTCGCAGACCAGATTTCTCTGCCAACGTGACGCGTGCCTAACATTGCTGCCTGCCCCCAGCGTGACTAGGCATAATTGTTCGCCCAAAATTCCGTCCCATCCAGAAAGGAAACAGGAGTGAAAATTGTGGAAACACTGTTTTATTCCTTCTCCACGGCTGGCGCGAACTATAAAAACGAACTGAAGGATTTCTAGCGGCAGCGAACCGCAACGGGTCCAGACTCATGGAAGCCGGAGTTTAGGGGTCACGTTTGACAGGGTGTCAAGTAGTGCGTGACGGAACCATTGTAACCAGCAGTCAAACAAGGCGGGGCCTGTGTTTGCGTGCGACTCCCATGCCACCAGCAGAAGACCCAAGAAGGACGTGACGAGCACGTTAATGGGCCGTAGAAGTCTGGCCCCCATCAAACCCCACAAGGGAAGCAATTTCATGGACCATAACCACTTACTCTCCTTACCTAGGGTCCTCGGGTTTTGTTTTTGTTCCGCGTGAATGTAGCTTTCCGTATGCGGTATGTTCGCCAAGGGCTGGTCTTTTATAGGTATATGGCTGCTAACGGCGGACAGGGCTCGCTCGACTAGAAAATGACTGAGGGGAGGAAAGAATTCCGAGCAGATATCTTGGTGGCGTGCATATGGGTTCAGTTTTCTGAGCCACACAAGTACAGGCCACCGGGCTCCTGTCCGTCACGCCGTCATGCGTATTAATAGGCGCTGTTGTCACGGCTCCGTTAGCTGAGGGTCATTCCTCACGCAGTCCATCGAAAAGTTTGACGTGGTGAGATGATGAGGCTATACCTAGAACCACGTGGAGGTGTGTAGCCGCGTTGACAACTGGCTGCCCAGCTACACTGCAGTCTTGCATGTGCTCGGCTTTTGAGATGTTCCGATATCATCGGGATCTTCGTCTGTTGATGTTTCTTCTTCTCATTCGCATCCTTGTTTTTCCTCGTTCGGCCTGTCGCAAAGGCAATAAATAAATGCAGTCGGGCATTTTAGCTGTTAATCGTCCAAAAAAAAAAAAAAACGCAGGAGAGATTGCAGAATGGTTGGGGAGGAATGGGTAATACCCGGGGGAGGGGGGAGAGAGGTGGGAGAGGAAATGTGCAGGAAAAGCAGTGAGGAGGGAAGTAAACATGATAAAAGAAAATGCAGTTTGATAGTTGCATCTATAGACTGCGCGATTGGAACTATTTTAAATGCGCACTAGAAAGACAACGACACGCACGCATGTAGACCTACACGTACACAGGCCCATCCACAGCTCGCGGCCCGACTGCCTTGCAGGTTCGCACACTGACCGGATGCGCAGGACTTTGCAATCACGAGCTAATCGTTCCCAAGGCGACCACCTTCAAAAAAAAGCTCGTCTTTGCTTGCTTCCCCTTGCCCGAATCGGCGCGACATTTCAACGGCTCGTCAGGGGGCATCACTCGTCGTTTGTGCACGTGCAGCCCAGAGCAGGATCAGCAGAAGCGCAGGCACTAGCGGTGTTGAGAAGCTTGTTGTTGCAGGCATGTCGCTGAGCCTGGGTCAGTATCAGCACAGAAAACAGGTCGAATCAACTCATCTTTTCTTTGTCCACACAA
This sequence comes from Lanistes nyassanus, assembly GCA_004794575.1. Lineage (NCBI taxonomy): Eukaryota > Metazoa > Mollusca > Gastropoda > Architaenioglossa > Ampullariidae > Lanistes > Lanistes nyassanus. The sequence goes on from SMGT01014463.1 coordinate 103,501, forward strand.
CCTTTTTTCTTCTGCGCACCCGCACCCCACAACCTCCCTAGCTCCCTCAAGCTTTTCTGTTCTCTGTACATCGTGAGACTTTACATTTTGGTTCTCCTAACGCACCTTGATTCCGTTTGTTTGTGAGGGCTGTCTTTTCCCTCGTCTTGTCCTCGCGTGAAAATGCCGATTTAATGCACCAACAATTAGTTTCACTGCACGCTTTCCTAAACACTCACGTTTATGCTACTGCCAAGTACAGTCGAGCTAACAGTACATGCAACATTCGTGAAATACGATGCTTGATTTTGGAAAGTGTTATCAATTTGCCACCCAAAGCTCTCCTTACAGATTGTCCGAGTTCTGCGGCAAGAGACAGAGGCTTCTGAAGACCATTTCAAGCAGGCTAACACATGAAATTAGATATTAAACAGTCTCACTAAATATGCGTACGCACTAGTTTCACTTTGTACTACAAATTAAACATTTCTATATTCTCGTTAGCCCACTTTCCCGGACATTCACTAATACGTAGGGATCAACCTCTCTAGGACTTCGGTTTCAAAACACGTTGTGAAATTCTGGAACATGAAACGTGTTGGTTGTGTTGCCTTATGAGAACATTCGTGAATACTATTTTCAGCGTTGTGTGTATTACTTCAACAGGTTTGCTTAACTTGACTTAGTTTGCACTGAGTGGTCAGTTTGATGCGAAAGGTGGGAAGAAATTACATTAATGTGACAAAACAGTATTGTAAAAGTATAAAGAGTTTAAAGACAACTGGTCAAACAGAAGAAATGAAGGAAAATCCAACCAACCAACCAACCCACCAAAATAGGTTTTAATTTAGGTCAGCGTAATGATGTAGTGCAAAGAGCTGAAAGGCAGGGAGTTATAAATCAAGAAAAAAAACTTTAAAATACATTTTTAGCTTCAAGAGCAGGCGCGAGAGGTTCTCGCTCTCAATTAATGGGATGGGCCTTTTCCTTTCTTGTTCGTTTATTTTTTCCTCGGGAGTCCAGTGGCACCGAGCCTATTATTGGATTAATATTCCGTTTTCTCAAAACACCTTTTTCTGCTCTCCTCGTTTCTCCTCCATTTGCCCCGCTGAAGTGAACACTTTGTGAGGGCGCGCCCGGGAATCTGCTGTTGTTTTTCATGGTAAAGGCGCGAACCCAGGCGTTGCCGGGGTTCAAATCAGATTAAGAAAATCGAGGAGCCTGTGAAAGGGAGAGCAGAGCTATTCATCGCGAGCAGGGGGCAAGATGAGCCAGAAGCCGGCTCAAGATAATTAATTTTCCTCCCCCTCACCACCATCCATCGGTTATCCTTTCGTAGACGCTGCGCTCCACTCACGCTTATTAATTTGCAAAAATTTGATAGAACCTTACTTGAAGCACCACGCAAACTCACTGAAGCGTGTATTTTCTAAGAAGACCCATCATCCTCCACCCCACCCCTACCCTTTTAAAAATTGCATTAGTGTGTGTTTCATCGAAAACGGTTGCTGTGTGGTGCTGCTGTAGACGGCACGTGCGCTCAGGAAGTGCTCGTCGACATGCACGCGCACATTTCGTGGCATCTTCCGCTGAAGATGTTACTCCGAACTGCCGCTAGAAATAGAGTACAGCCATTGATGATGACAGCAGCGGACAGATGAGAATCATGCCGATTGATCATTAACCTTGAATGAGACAGGACTGTTGGGGGCGTGTGATGGATACGAAGAAGACAAAGTCAATTTTTTAAAAACTGCTTCTGCTACACCTACATCTACACTGAATCCACTGGCGCCTTGACCATTGCTAATAATACTACAACACCGCATACTGCTGTTGTTCCATCGACGACGACGATGATGACGACGACGACGATGATGATGATTCTACCAGTACTACTGCTTCATCTGCTGTTGCTCGCTCAACGACAGGTTTCGACACCCCCATCTCACCCCCCCCCTTTCCGACACACAGGGGTGTCAACACGCGGGGAAAGGTGGAATGGGGCATTCATTTTCAGACAATAAATATAAGGACACTCAAAGGCGCACCTCCACCTCCCAACTTCTCACCCCCACCCCCCACCCCCCACCCCCACACACTTTTCCGTCTTCCCGAGAAGCTAAAAACGGGGGAATGTGATATTTTAAATTTAACGCAAAGAGCTTCGTGTTAATATAGACCAATAGAAGCACAGTTTGCTGAAGTCTTTTCCCCCTTTGTGCCAAACCGATATTGTTTGGTGGCGTATGAATAAATATGCGAAGTTTAAATGAATGTGAAACCAATAAACACTCTCGCTCCTTGCGTCTACTAGTTCGGCTCTACGTGCCCAGACGGAACTCATTCGGCTCGCGCCCATATCCCAGTCACGGTGCGGACAGAAATCTTAGGAGCAGACATGCGACCAGAAAACTACCTTCAGGTCACGAAGCCCTCCATTGGAAAGTCCGTCGAGTGTTCTTACAGGTGGTACATTCTCACCTGCGCTTGCAATAATGCCTGGCTGACTGGGTTACCAGTCCTATCAATTTTTCGCCCGACGTGCAACGGGCGAAGGTCCTTTTGCTTTCTTTGAGTTTCGTTGTTTGAAGACAGAGTTTCCATTTCAGATCGTCCATATATTTACGATCAATTCGGCTTCGTGATCAGATAACTTTCAAAGCTTTTAAAGCTCTTTTAGTTGCAGACAATATTTATTTTTGCGATAAAATTGTTACTTTACTTAAATTGAATGAAACTGGCAAGAATTGAGTTTTAGTTTCAGGCTGGTCTTAACAGCTTGCAAAGCCAAGAAGGTCCTGGGCAGGAGCAAATGGGGATGCGTGTCTGCTCTTCTAAGTTCTATTAATAAAAATGGTCGACTGATGTTTCATTAATTAAATTTCATAATTTTACAATGCATTTCAGTGCTTAGAATTATGTCCTACACATCGACAATTACATTTTAAGATCATTATTAACGAGAGACTTGTTCCGTTAAAAATGCCGGGGACGTCCACCGCAAATCGAGATCAGTATCACAGAAAGAAAATGAAATACCTGACCGTAAAGCTCCCGAGGAGGTCAAGATATGCACTAGCATTAGTGTCACATTGAGGACATTACGGGTGAAAAATGTTTCATGCCAAACCGTCAATCCATTCTCTGTCGATATCTCGGGAGTACTTGAGGGGTGTGGCCTTCAGACTGCGCATGTGCAGACAGTCGTTTAGCTCTGTCGTGTTTAGGCCATTCCCGAACGTGCTGATGGAGTAGTGAGGTTGGCTGAGTCGCACTGTGAAATAGCATTCAAATTAGGAACTCTCTTAAATGAGATTTTCTGGCACAAGCAAGACACAGTCGGAAATTGGGTGTATGTTGATGGGAATATTCAATGCAGTCTTCAGCTGCTAAAAACTACATTCTCACGTTGGTGTGAAGACCGGAATTAGAGCATATAGTCTCAAGCACGCTGATGGTAGTAGACATTCCAAGCAAATCTTCCGCATGCTAGAGCTCAGTGTCTTCTGCCCCTGTAGCTGTGGTAACTGAACACCGTGTACACCACCACTGCCTTATTCGTAAACCAAGAACAGTATTGAAACTTTGTATCACAAAACATTTTTAAAGGTGAACTCCGTGACCGTATATTCCGTTCCTCTGCAGATTCGACAGACGCTCATTGGGCTTTGTTTCTCTTTCTTTTTCGTTTCTGTTTTTCGTCGTTTTTGTGTCGTCCTGAGGAAGGGTTAGTGCCCCGAAACATGTAGATTTTCTTTGTCTTTGCCTTGTTCTAGCTTGGTTCAGTTCCCTTGTTTTTAGCTTTCTTTCTCCATCAAGCAGGTAAAATCTCAATAAAGTATTAGCACTGGCGAATATTGCTACTTCGACGTCGAGAATCGCAATTTTCGCATTCAACCTTTTTCTTATTTTTTGATACAGTATAAATGTTCTGGAGAAGAGATTATGAAGCACTAATTGTTAACACGAACAGGAGCCCTAGGTTCTGGATAAGGGCATGCCGCAAAGAGAAATGAAGAGTGAGATTGGTAGAGAGGGCGAAGAAAGAAAGAAAAAAGAAAAGAAAGAAAAAGTGGGGATGAGAGCAAGACAGATCGACGGAGACCGAAAGAGAAAGGCATTTCTTGAGCTTTTGCCTCCGTCGTCAGGCCAGACAGCAGAGAGCAATGAGGTGATAGTGATTTTTCGCACGTGTTTTCAGCGCGGCTGTCAAGCCTAATTCCTTGTCCCCAAACGCCGCATGCTTACCGGCATAACTCTGGCACATTGTGAGTGATCCACTTACCTGGCAAGCGCTGGGCAGAGCAGGAGTTTTTGACAGTTGATATCGTCAGCCGGCCTGCTTCTGCATTAAAACGCAGATCCGTCCTAAATGCCTTGGCACTGTGTAACCAAGCGGGTAGAAGGACGTGAACCGGAGCAGCTACCCTGAGACTGTCCACAGCTGTAACTGAGGTGAGGAGGAGGCGAGTTAGAGACAGCTACGCGGGCCATATGTCAAAACCACTGTTACCAAAGGTATGCTATTTGCTCTCAGTGGAGGGAAAGACGAGAAAGTATTGTTTGCACAATGGACTGAAAAACGATGGAGACATGGCGTCGAAGACAAATCACTGCGTCATTTGAAACTAATTTGACTGTAGCTGTTCTTTTGGCATCAATGTCGCTTCTGGGAGTATACTTTGCCAGAAGGTTACAGGAGGCAAATCGCATCATCCACGCACTCCCATGCTCACACACTCACACACTCTCACCCTCTCACCCTCATGCCGCTGAAACGTCACTGTCAGAAACTTGTAACAGTCTAACGGACATTGGCCGCCCAGAACTGGCACCAATACAATTTCACAATCGTGGCTCCGGGGTTCAGTTCTTGCCTTTAGTGCATTTATTTACTGCTGGACAGCTTGGTAGGATGCAACGTCTTCGTTGGCGTTTTATATATCAGTGTCATCTATGAAAATTCGGTCAAAATTAGCGACATTTCGACTGCAAGAAGTGTAGTCACAGCGTCCAATCTGTGTGTACTGAGCATAGCATAGTGTCTATAGAGTATGTATCGTATCGTTTCGTTTCGTGTCTTCCCTTATTAGCTATAACCCGGATAGGTGACCTTTTTACCCTGACAATACAATAGCATAGTACAATACAATAAAACACAGTAAATCCAAGCATCGAATGCTTATATTAACACAGTAAAAAAAATGTGAAAACGTTCTTTAACCCAGAAGCAAAATACTTCTTAAACCTGTAGGTAATGTTGATGATATAAATTAGCATAAATTTTTTCACAATTTTTTTTTAAAATTGTGCTTATAAGTTTCTTTAGTTTATAAGCATTCGGCATTTGTCCGTCTGTGATTTCATGGCTACCTTCCCCTTTTCCCTCCACCTCCACCGTCACCCCCTACCAGCACTCTTCGTCGTCTTTTTCACAAGTCTTTGTTAAAGGCGTTCTTATCATGCAACGTGATGTCATCCGTTAGTCTGAAGACGTCGGCAGACCGTTCACGACAGAAGGTAAAGGCGGCCGATATTCTGAAACTGTCTGCGGACTGTCAGTGTAATTTGTATGTGCTTTTGCCCCTTACACCAAGTCGAAAACTAGAAATAGAACATAGGGTAAAAGAAATAAAAAATAGAACACAGACAGGGGAGAAGAAATAAAAACTGGTAGACTGCCATCACCCGCAGCAGACAAATTAGTCTGAAAATGCATGCACATCGGGATTAGAAAAATAAACTGTTTCTTTACTGCATTTTCACCCAACTTCATGAAAGGAAATGTGGTTTTTGTGTTTCTGGCGTATTTTTGCAACATATCTCTGGAAATGATACTGACAGTCCGCAGGTTTTTCCAGAGTAAGACATTTATGTGACCGGCACGCAGTGTATAGTTGGCAGGAACTAAATAAGATGTCAGCACCAGTCTTCATTTGCCACCCCATCCCCCCACCCACTCCCAAAATTGTTGCAAGGGATCAGCCGGAGGAAGGCATGCACTCACACGGACACAGATTTTGTTCTACTCGCTAATTAAACAGAATGGAAATGTGGGACGATAAAATTAACACAATTTATTATAGTATTAGTTTAAACCCTTTTATAAAATTAAAATAAAATGCTCGTGAATTCCATAAGAGCGGAAAAAATAAGAAATCCCGAAGAAACATAAATCAGCAAAAAATCCTAAATCTTAAAATAAAACAAGAAAACTAGTTAAGCTAAACGTTTTACGCACGCGCTTTCTTTCTATGGCTGATTACAAACCACCACAATGCTAAACAATGCTAAAACATATTTAACACAGACCTGTAGCTTTTGACACAGTTGTACGGTCACCTGGTACACCCGGTACGTTTTGAAGCGTTCGTACGGAATGTTTTGTGAGTCAAAAGGTGGCCCTAGATTTGAGAACAAGCGATAATTGTTTTTTTTAAACTAACCAAACGATAACTGCTTGTCCTGAACTCTGTCGCCACAAACGCGATAAAAAATAGCGCAAACAAACGGAAATCTTACCTAGTGTGTGTGTGTGTGCGCGCGCATGGGCGTGCATGCGTGTGTGCGTTTTGCGTGTGTGTGGTCTGCTCTCAAGATGAAAGTTCCAATTCATTTAAGTGTGTGTGTGTGTGTGTCTACGGGTCAACACAGGTCAAGTTCATTGAGGCACGCAAGCACCCCTAGATCCCGACAAGGTCCGGTCCATTATGAGAGAAATGACCAGTCAGATTAGACGACACACCAGTAATGGATGGGTGAATGCCTCATACTGACAATGCCCATGTTTTGCTGTTGTGGGCCACTTGGATATTTCCATTTTTGCATGTGTGGCTGAAACATTTGTGACGTATGAGGTATTCCCCCGTGGCCAGGCAAGAGTAGTGTCCCCTAACCTGGCTGACATCGACCTGCACTCTCATACCTATGTTACTGCGTATCAGTTTTGCTATAAACGACACGTGCGGAGTGTGCGTGTTCCCCCCCTCTCTCTCTCTCTCTCTCTGTGCGTGCGTGGGTGCGTGCGTGTTTAACTAGTAAGAATGTATTGACTGAGGGTATAGAGGATTTGTGAGTAAAATATTTCGCACGTTTTGTTTGCTTATTGGAGGGTTTCTCTCTCTCTCTCTCTCTTCTGGCGAAGGGACGAGATAGTGGAAGCAACCAAAGAATAACCGTTCTGAAAAGTGTTTTCTTTGACTGTGGGCAGCACGTGAGGTGCGGGCATCTGAGATGTGATGCTTCGGGTCACATGACATCAGACGCGGGCCAATCACAAGCGCCGTTGCAACCCATTCCCTCCCAAGCATCCATGACACAGCTAGCCATGATTTACTGGACACCCACCGGCCACATTGTAAACCCTGAACCATCTCTTTATTCTGCTTCCTTCTTTCCTGCTTTTCATGTCCTGCCTGTCAGAGGTTAAATACTTTTTTTGGTGGTGGGGGGGGGGGGGTTGCAGGAGGAATTCTCACGGCAATGAGAGAGAGCACTGGGATAGGGGCGCTATTCCTGACGAGTGCAAAGCGGTTTTGGTTCTTTCAAGTCCCCCCCAGGCATGTCCGCAGTCTGGTGGATGGCTTCCTCTCTGATGTTCGGAGTCACGTGTCCCGATCTTAAATTAGCCGACTGGGAGGGGAGAGCGGAAGTGACGTGCTGATGGATATGTTTTGACAAGCTTGACCTCCTGCTCACTTCAGCCATGACGCGCCGAGGGCTATCAGAGGCTAGCAGGGGCTAGCCGGGGGTACCCAGCGCTATCATATCCTGGACCCGTCGTGAGTGTGTCGCACTCTCTGACCTTTTCCTGAAATCTAACCAGCAGTTGCAGGAGTAAGAGGAACTGGACGGACCAGCTTTTACCAACTATCCTTTTCTCTCGAGGAGCGCATCTATCTGAAATCACTGAATGCTTCGAATTACATCGGACCGCCATATTCTTTTTAATTTTACTTCAGTCATAGTAACTCTAAATCTTAAAATTATGTTTTAACACCTTTACTGAGCCGCGCTGCCCTTGTGCTTGTGTTTTTTCTTACAGTAGCAATGATCGACTAAGTTGCATAGAAGTTATATGTTGACAATTTCCATCGGAACAGGTGGGCATTTCTGATATGGTGTTTATAAGAGAGGCTACAAGGTCCGCTCACATTGTGTATTTTACTTGCATTTTACCTGATTTTTACGAGATACCAACGCTCCTGTAAGCAGGTTTAGAGCTGGATTATTATTGTAGATAGATAAATGCTGACATCAGGTGATTTACAAGATATCTGTACCCAAAGATGACAAAATTTCAGTGTTTATTAATAATTAATACTTTGTTAGGTAATAATGTCAGACGATTCCATGGTATAATCCAAATGTTGACTGTCCTTACGCGTGGTATATAACCACTCCTGACTGCTTATTGCTTCATCAAAGCGAGAACCCTAAGCAGTGATTTCATTTCCTGGAGCATATCCTCACCAACATAGCCTGTTGATTCGTTATTTCCACATGTATACTGACTCGGTTTTGCGCCAGTTTCTTTGTCGTTCCTTCTGTCCGTCCATCCCATCCACCAGTCTATCCATCCATCTGTCCATTTGTCAAAGCTGGCCGGCCACAGGACCACAGGGCCTTAGGTTCCCAGCATGCACTGCACCCATGGCTCAGCAGCAGGAGTCACCTGCTTAGCGTTTTCACAGATACTTATCTGGCACAAGCCGAGAGCCGTGGGACATTACGGCCCGTTTGAAAATGCAGCGCATTAAATACAGAGAGCGTAATTCCTGCACAGTTCTTCCAAAAACCTTGTGAGAAGGACAGAGGGGGTCAGGTCCCAGGAACACACCTGTCACCGCTGCAGCGTGAGAAAAAATGGTCTCTAGTTAAATGCATTCATTTGAGTGAGGTGGGAGAGGGGGTGACGCCAAAAGGGAGGGGAGATAAGTGAATGTGTTCATGTGAGGAAGGGTGGGGGGTGGGAATGATGCTTCTGTGCCTGGTCTGAGCAAGTGGGAGATTTTCTGCGTCATCGCTTTTCGTCACGTGACGTCTGCGAGAGCTGGCACCGAGCGTTTCGAAACAGCTGACACTATGGCCGCCACACATGGCGTCACTCTTCCCCCAACTGCCTGCACCCAGTCCCGGCTTCCGATTCACTGGAGAACCAAGCGACATTTTTTTTAAATACAGGAAAAAAACCATCGAATAACTGTGAAGACACAACCTCATGAACTACGCAACTCACTTAGATGTCTCATTTTCGTCACAATCGCTTCGTTGGTTTTGGATGTTGTTGTTGTTGTTTGCTTGGGGTTTCTTGGTTGGGGGGTTGGACTTGGAAGTAGTGAGAGACTTTGAAAAGAACAATTCCTCCATTTTTAAGCTCTCTCTTCTCTTCTGTATGTGCCTACATAGTGTTGGACACACCCATAAACAAACAAACAAACAAAAAGGCAACAGCAACAGTTTCCATTGCAGCGGCATTGGGATTTTTTTTAGTTTCACAATTGACCGAATCTCGTTATAAAAAATGTCCTCCTTCCCGCATATGTCTGGCGGTATTTGTGCATACTCGCGGACTTAAAAAGCACTGGTAACTAATCATGCAACATTCCTGCAAAAATGTGGCTTTAGCACAGAGGAAACGCACGCACATTTTGCATCAGTTTCAAAATTTACATTTTCGGAGAGTGCAGCCTGCAGCACCATTTTTTTTTAAATAGGCGCTTTGAGCAAACCATTAAAAAAATCAAGCAACCAAAACCAAAATCACATTACCATTTCTCCAGAAAAGATCTGCCTCTCCCAGTTTTGGAACTACTCCATTCATTTTACATTTTTAATATTTGTGATATTTTGTTTGGTTTTTGTTGTTGTTTTTTTATTTTATTTTATTTTTTTGGAAATTACACACCATTTTAAAAGACTGAAGCAGGGAAAATTATATAGCAGTCAAATTATGGCTGCACTCTCCTCCTGCACAGACCTGAAGCGCTTTTAGTCTTGCAAATAGAGACACTGGAAGGTAAACTTATTTCGAAGGACCTCTGATGTATCCTGGTGGGATGGGGAAACAGGAAGAGAGCAGAAACCACCTGCCGCAGTTTTCTCTAATCTTTAGCTACAGCCGACAGCAAAGAACGAGAAAGAGAAACGTTCCCACCTTAAAAGCCAAGTACCCGGGGCCTGAGGCTAGAATGGGGTGGGGAAAATTCCGAGGGAATTTATGATTGAAGGGGAGTGAGGTTTTGCTCTTTGCCTCTGAGATGGGCCGTTGTGGGATCGTCATGGGAACTGGGTGTTCATATCAAGTGATTGCTGCATGACCGGTGTACTTTTCACCACAGCTGACGACCCACTTGCGCTGAGTCGGCCATGCCCTAAGACACGCTCCCCTCCGAAAAAATGTCCCGGATTATTAGCTATACGGTCTTCCCGGCCTTACACCTTGAAAAATCATCTAAAACATCCTAGTGTCGGCATTTTTCATCAAGCAAAGTCTAATAAAGTTTTAAGAAGATTTCGATCGACAGCGAGGAAAAAAGAAAAGAACAGACCTCCCCTTTGACCATCCACTCCCCCCACCCCCAACAGTCAAATAATGAAGTGGATCTCAAATGTCCAATTGTTCTCAAAATATTTGGTAAAGAACTGTCTTTTTCAAATCAACAACATCAAATTCTCAAAAAATGTTGTGGAGTCTGCTCTTAGATCCTGAAAAAGTTGCATTTACCCTGTTTAACTAATTATCCTATCCCACGACATTTAATGCGCACGCTATTTTCTTTCATTTTAATTATGCGCTTGTGAATACGTTTGTTTGAAATTTCAGAATAAGAATGACAAGAAGTTTTCATGGCAAAAACAGACGTTAGTTAAGGTGTGTGACGGAGTGTGAGCAAACCTCTGGAAAACAGATGCTCTAATTAAATATCACTTGCTTTCTCGATTCCACAAATGTACCGCAACTAGGAAAAACTAGATGTTTGTTTGTTTGTGTAGGTTGCGTGTTTAGCAGCTATTCAAACTGAGAATTTATTTTGACAACAAAGGTTTGACAAACACCCAAGTTATCCTGCCGTAAGATGTCTACCCAAAATGATGTAGGCAAGAACCCGCATCGGAAAAATCAAACACTCAAACCAAAAGAAAATAACGTGAAACACAAATTCATTTCATATACATCACGGAAAAACACTGGGAGAGGGATGTTATTTTGAGCATTTGCTACCACCTACCGAGCAGCATTCAGCGCTGGCATCAAAAGATCGTATTTGATTTTTTTTCTTCAGGCCAGCAGCTTTGCCTATCGCTGTCTTCTGTCGATGAGTATTCGCTGGGTACTCGGGCTGGAGGCACCGCAGATAATCAGGAAAATATCGGGAAAAATTCTGTGTTGTTTTGGAGCTTGTAAAAGCCGGCGAGGCGTGTCGCCATCAGAGGCAGCTTGAGTTGTCCTCCATCCCACCTGTCGCAATCACTCTCCCCAGACAGACTGAGTAACTCTTTCTGCAGACGCTAGATTCGTTAGAGTTAGCTCCCTTGGGAAACCTTGGCCCCGGTAAAGGCTTAAGTGCAGAGACCAGAGAAGCGGCAGTATTTTTTGTTTAACTTCGTTAAAAAAAAATTAAAAATGTAAAACCAAGGGAGCTCCCGGGATGCAACGTCAGAAAGCTAGTGTGTGAATTAGTCGTCTGTTACTGCAATAGCTAGCAGGAGGACGAAACAGAAGACTAAAGGCAAGCGAAGAACGGCGTTCCGTAATGAAATCACCCCGTCCCTTTTTCTTTCTGTCTTATTCCATGTAAGTTTGAGTACATCGGATCCTGTGAGCATGGGTATAAGAAAAAAGCATTGAAAAAACTTTTACAATAATAATAATAATAATAATAATAATAAAACCTTTCAGTATGGCTGTATCAGTCAGTTTGTGAAGGCGGGGGAAGGAGGGAGGGCTTGGAATATTTTTGGAGGGGGTTCAGAGTTCAAATACTGGGAATAAATTAAGCTACTGGCCAGAACAATCAGTTTTGTGTATTTACGTATTTGTTTGTCAATATTTATGTCAGAACTAGGGAGATTTCTTTTTGCTCTTGACGGGTCGTCTGCTCTGCTCGCTCTCACGACCACCGTCAAGCGGGTGACATATGCGTAGATGGAACTACCACTGTAATACTAAAGTTAATTAATATGATTTCTTAATCATATGGCCGAGCCCCCACCACCTACAGTCTCCCATAAAGAACAACAAAAGACTGTAATACAGTGAACACAAAAAAGAAGAATGTATTGTTGATATAAACAGCGAGTATTTACAATCAAGACAATACAGTCGAATCCGGTTAATTGGACCACCGGATAATCGGACCAGCCGCTTATTCGGACTGAATCTTAAAGAACCGAAACAAATCCTGTGTACATAAGCCTAATATTATTCGCTTATTTGGACCAAAATTCCGCTTAAACGGACCACAGAACGTGACAGCGAATAAGAAAATTACGAAGAATTTTTATCCATCGACAACGAGCTTCAATGCTACGATGACAATGAAGATGACGACGCTGCAATTGTTGCTCGAATGGCAGCGAAACACACGACAGCAGAACCGTGAACCGTGACGACGATGCCCCAGTGAGTTGGTGCAAGTGACAACACGGGATGAAATGGTGCACGTCACAACACAGGACGCCAGGAAATGCATTGAAACTTTGCGTCGCTATTTCATGCAAGAGGGACGTGAAGGCAGTCCCATTGCTACGTTAGATGTTTGTGGTGATTCTGTTCGAGTGCAATCCGTCAAGAGAACGCGTCAGGTCACACTGGATAAGTTTTTCAAACGTTGACTGGAATTTGGTAAGAACTTTTTTTTTTATTGTGATTCGCATGTTGAGTACTGTACATGTATCGTGTAGATCGTTTCGAAGAATTTTTTGGTAAATTTATTTTTCAATAAACAAAATTCGACTGTAGTTCTTGTTTTATGTTCGTCATACGTGTGTGCCGCACAATAAAGGTCATAATGACATTTTAATACACTGTATTTTACGTGTAACACGTCCCGTCTTAATTGTAACACAGGGCATGTTCGTGTAATCGGACCAGCCGGTTATTAGGACCAAAATCATCGCGTCCCGATGTGGTCCGATTAACCGGATTCGACTGTATATGTTACAACTCGATTGAACTCTAGAGGTACCGCAATTTCCTTCTGTTTGAGCTAGATCTACTATGACATCTGATACCACCCTACATCACCCGCCTCGCCATTAAACACAATGACAAACCACGTACCTCAATCTCGCTTTTGCTTACGAGAAAAGAATGACGTTTTCCAAAGGCTGACACACAGACCCTTGAGCTCACCCCAAGAGCTCGGTTACCGGCAGCCTCTTTGTAAGGCTTTACCTTCGCCCCCTGCTTCAGACGGTTGTCTTGTCCGCGGTCTTTGGTATTCCTCCTTTACGTTCTGCAGTCCTCTCGCCCGGTCAGCGTAGAGGTTTCCCACAGCAGAGGAGTACGTGTTAGAGTCTCGCGCCAGTCTGGAGGTATCACACACCCTCGCAGAGTCCTTTGCGCTATGCAACTGGTCTACTCAAGCCACGTGCTGTCGCTGCTAGACTTCCACACGTCTAGCAGAACGAGACACCTCAATTCTGCAGCTGAATCCTTCAGCCTTCAGCAGACTTGTACCACAAGACACGTACGTCTCACCACAGCAGCTCTTCTTTACAAGAGTTCAGGCTAACAATACCCTCACTGCAGAGTTGAAACGAGTTGTAACATTTATTGTCTTGATTGTAAATACTCGCTGTTTATATCAACAATACATTCTTCTTTTTTGTGTTCACTGTATTACAGTCTTTTGTTGTTCTTTATGGGAGACTGTAGGTGGTGGGGGTTCGGCCATATGATTAAGAAATCATATTAATTAACTTGGGTAATACAGGGATAGTTCCACTACGCACATGTCACACTCTTGACGGTGGTCGTGTGAGCGAGAATAGGAGACGACCCATCAAGAGCAAAAAGAAATCTCCCAGTTGTGACACACACGTACCTCACTGTCATCGAACGCATGTCTAATATTCTTTCAGAGGTCTGCGCAAGCAAGCGAGATATCAGCTGAGCTTGGCCTTCTTAGAAAGTTTTTACTCTTGAAGTAGTGCCCCCCCCCCCC
>SMGT01014463.1:117664-136864 GCA_004794575.1 Lanistes nyassanus
CCCCCCCCCCGTCTCTCCCCCGTTTGGGTCTGAGCGTTGACCTTTGAAATCAAAACATCACCAACTGCGGAAGAGCCTTAACAACATGCCTAGAAAAGAAGACGGACGTTTAACAGCCAGGGAAGCTCACTCGATACCCGTGTCAGATCATACCCAATAATTACTGGGGAGGTTAGTAGACTGGCGGGTAAACCTGGCAACAGAAACTGCCCGTCCACATTGGGTATTAGGACCGTGGGACACACGAGGCGTGTCTGCCAATATTTGTGAAGCCTGCATGGCGTGGGGCCCACAATGGCGGGCAGCGCTAGTAAAACATCCTCGCCTCTCCGTCCCTAGCTTGTGTTTCCTGCAGAGGGCGCTAGTTCGGGTGTCGCCGGGTGCACACCCTAGGGTACGACATCGGGGCGCTGTGCTGTCAGGGTAGGCAGAGGAAACTTACCCTCAGAGCACGAGGCGGACACAGACAGCAGCTGCTCAAAGCTGTAATTCCTTTTGCACATTACTACAAACGAGAAATAAATTCAGTTCAACATTACATTTTAAACGATTACAATACTTGAGATCTTTGAGATCTGTAACACTAAGTCTTTGCGCTGTAGCACTCTCTGTAACCAAAGCTATAGCACACCCTGCTTAAAAATAGTAATGTTTGTATAAAACTACACGCTTTTTATTTTTTTATGTAAATTTTGAACGCTCATTTAAGTTTCTTTATAAAAGTACATGTTCTATAAAGTTTCAATAGTAATTTAGGTCCCGCATTATAACTGTATGAGGTGTCAGCCCAATTACAACAAATACATCATCTGGCTATGATAATGGCCTGTTTCAAACAGAATTTAAGATTTTATTTTGTCTGCCATGTCACCCTGCAGCTATTTAAATCAGTAGATTTTAACAGTAGTTGAAAACAGACGAGTTGCTGTGTGAACCAAATGTAAGCTCTTTATATTCTGATCCTTTTATGATCGGTAACTATAACGCAAGGGGTGCCTTTATAAAGGCTAGTCTAGCGGTTGTCAGATTTAAAGAAAACTTAATGCTTTAAAAACTAAGCAATATTTGTAGTCAGTCGTAAGTGAAAACGGTGCTCACTATCATAAAAGGCTATGAGCATTTCAGTACGCTTAAAATATTTTTAGAAAACCAAAGGGCATGGAGTAAACGATAGGCCTGGTATTAATGACATCAAATTATTTGAAGCTAATACTTTTAGTTTCTAACAAGGTTTTGGTGTAGGTATACACCTCACAACTTGTGCACCGATCCAGATAGGTATCTGCGTGTCTAAGTGATACTACATTACAGAAGCTCTCGTTTCTTAGAATGTGTCCTCAGACCTCCGATGTAACAGATGACTGTATCCAGTGGTGAAATCCTCACCGTCCTTCATCCGCCAGAGGCTGGTGTAAAGTTCGACTTCTGGCTGCCGAAGACCCGTGGCTGTCTATCTTGTTTCCTGCTGGGAATGCCGGTCATGTCTACAATTGTCGCTATTTCGTGTCCTAGGCTAGGTTAGAAGGAGCGAACAGAACTCCTTCCTGCATAGTCCACATGGCTTTGCGGGCTACCATTCTGTGACCGCATGCCTAAGTTGCCTCGTTTTGGATCCAAGATGGTGCAGCCCAAGTCCCGTCAGTGACATTAGATCTGACACGTCAATCTACGTGCCGGGTGTTTTATAACGCGTTTCATTTCAGTCGCCATTCCGGACACTCGCCATATTAGCCGAAGACTAATAAGGGTGTGAAGTTAGTATGTGATTTTGATTTAGCTTCCAAAAAGCGTGACAGAAGTGGTTGGTCTCGGGTAAATAACCAAGGGGTCTGAATGCCACGCAGTGGAGAGGAAGGCTTACTAACTAGATCTACAGTTTATGTATAATATGTATGCACTTGCAATTAGCGACACTGGATTGTCAATAATGTTTTGCTGTAATACTTATTTCTTGTCCACTAAGAGTGTAAGAAAAGGGACCACCCCCCCCCCTCCACTTCTAGCACACATACACATACCTACACACTCGAAACGCACGTATGCACACCCACGCACCAACACACTCAAACACCGAGAAGCGAGAGAGAATGGGGAAGCGAACAAGGGATGGAGAGAAGAGAAAGAGGGGAGGGGAGCGAGGGAAGGAGTGAGCGGAAAGACAAACAACAAAATCAAAAAAATAGGAGGGGGGGGGTTTAAGGAACAGAAAATACGAACTGGCTTCAACCATGCGACAGCGAAACGCTGAGCATTTTGCACAGCAAAATCGCGGTTCAGCGCGTGACCTGTCGGCCGCCAGCTGATGTTTCAGAAACAAATTGTCTCCCTTGCTACACAAGATGGCACCAGACAGCAACTGCAAATGCGGAGACCCCGCAGGTGATAAATCTGGCGGCAACTCCGCGTGAACAGAAGGCAAGTTCTGCGGATGGTCAACCACAGTTGTTTCTCCTTGCTGTACGGACTCCGAGCATTCCTTAGTTTCCTGAGAAGTCTAATGATTGTCTCCCTTGCATTTATATTCACGACCGCATTTCGCCATGCCAGTCGAGTTGACTAACGGCAAAAAACAACGCATTTTCGATTCGAGTAAACAATTATTCCGGTTTCCTTCGCCCGAAATGATGTCGCTGATCACTGTGACTGCCTTAGAAGCGCAGTAACCTCTTATACAAAGGTTTTCTCGGTACAGAGGTGTGACGATCTTTTCTCCTTTTTTGTTCCTCTGAAGGTGGTTTTAGAAGCCGCGTGCAACCTCTATATAAACTTAACCACGTCTCGAAAATAGACAGTTACATTAAGTCAGAATCATGCTGTTGGTAAGATGCTCGAAGGAGCAACCAAGATAGTTTAATCAAACGAATCAAATGCAGTGTGTGAAAATGCAACTAAGTTCTGGCCTCAAGTGTGGAATGACAAGTTACAAGTCACGCGTGGGCTACATAAGCCATCTTTAGTACAAAAAAATAAATAAACAAAAGAAAACTATTAAAAAGCGTTAGATTGCATGCGTATGTAGTTATAGGAGGCTTGAAAGCAATATTTCAGCTCGAACCATTTTTTTCTTTTCTTTTTTCTTTTTTGTATATGCTGAGGAAGGAGGCAGAGGGAGCGAGGGGTTAGGAGAGGAAAAGGTGGAAGCAGGAGAAAGAACAAAATTTTCACGTCGGAAAGAAAAGTCGACGGATGGTCCTGTGGGAACTGAATTCTTTCGCGTAATTCGGCATCTCACGTCGGCCACAGCTTGATGCCGCCATCGTTTTCATTCACTTGGTCTTGCGTTGTGTTTATTCCAAACGTCGCTACCGTAGTCTCTGCGGGACAGGGGAGATGTGGGTGTATAACTGTGTGCATTTGTGCGCTTGTACAACGGTTAAAAAATCTATCTTGACTGTCAGGTGCCTCCTGTTTTTTTTTTTTATGCCCTGACTTGCCCCTCTACAGCCAGATCACTGTCGACGGATTTTGGAACAGTCCAGTAAATCTGTCTGTTGAATGGCGTTTATATACCAAGAAAGCGAGTGATGGCTAAATTTAATGCTAGGAGCTCCGATGTCAAAACAGCACAATGTCACGCGTAGAAGCTCAGACACCAAGACGTCGTTATGACCTCACAATTCCCAAGGTCGACCTTCACCTAGCTCTGCCTAGCGTTACTTGCATTCCTCGAGTCAAGCACCAAGGCTTGCCAAGAACAACCAGCTGTCGTCAGGAGCGAGGTACCTTTTCCACCAGGTGTCTTGGAATCTGGGTGTCTGTCAGTGGCAGGCTTTTAAAATGATTTTAGAGGCAACTGACGTCTTCACCGCCCGCATGACACCTGTCTAGATTTTCTCTTCCAACAGAAATCGTTAATACCCGCGCCACCCTCCGCGACTGCCCGCTGCATTAGGCTCATCGCTGACAGACGGGTATCGGCGCTGCTGCAGTTTTCTGATGACGGACTGGACGGATCTGTTTGGAACTCGGCGCTGAATGCTGGTGATGCCCGCAGCAGACGGAGTCTGCGAAAATTAACTGAGGGAGGAGCCAATCAGCTGCTTTCTTTGTGCTGCCGATAGTCGGGAGACTGTCTTCTCTCCTTCCCAGTAGCCAGTAGGTGGTGCACCTGTGTGACGGAATCTTTTAACTCTAGACTGTTTTTATGTACTGCGCATGTGCAGTCCTTAACCATCCGCTTCCGCCAGGCACGCGGTCATTGTCACAGAGACCATCTCATGGAAGGACACTTCTTTATCAAAGCTCTTACAGACCAAAACGGGTCAAGAGGCGCGATTTCATTCATACAAGCTAACAAGCTTGACAGTGTCGGCAGCTTACCTGCATTATGCAGCGCGACAAAAGTAACATTTATTTAGAACTTATCTCCTCGCTGACGTGAATGCAGACCAAGCCTGGAACATTATTTATCGTCCTAATGACATGTATAAATAACGTTTTATGTACGTATACTTAAATTTTTAGTTTTCAAACTGAGTGTTATAAGACTGACCTGCTATTAGCGAAGATTAAACAGCTGCAATTCACAGATTTTAGTTCCAGTGACAGCATGCTGAATTGCCTACCGTTCTGTTTGATGACAATGACAGTGAATGGTGAAGTTTCAGTTCATTATGCTAAGTAAGAGTATAAACTTTGTTCTTTTCCACTAATGAATACAGAGGAAACTTTACAAAAAAGTTCTTTTATTTTTCCCTTAGCACTGGATGTAGTTCCCCCCCATACCTGTATTTTTAAAAATTAAAATTTAACCGTGCTATGACGACAGTACACTAACTGACTAAGTGCAAGTCGGTGTAGATCTATTTGAAATTTTATGGCAACGTGAAACGTAAATGCTGCAGATAATCTTGGCTTGTAAGCTCAAATTGCATCCGAGTGCGTACCTCCATTAGGAATATTAGTAAAATAAACTGCTATGCATATATTTCTGTAAAAGTAATCCCTTAATCTCCAACTTGTACTTTGGATAAATCTCTCAACGCACATACACGGGTCACAAACCAAAGTGCATGTAAACGATTACCACGATCTCCAGCAAAATTACTGGACTAAAAGGGACTCAAACACTCACCTTCATCGGTCCATGGACAGAGGAAAAGGATTTTGTTTACGTTGCATAGTAACTGCTATGTTTAGAAGTGGATACAGTTGTGGCGCTTTTTGCGGTCAATCTTGGTTTGTTTGGTTTGGTTTGGTTTGGTTTGGTTTGGTTTTGTATTGTATTGTTTTGTTTCTCGTTCATTAAGGTTATACATGGAAGCCAGTTGCTCTCAAAGGGTTAATAAAAGTGTCCGTACAATATGAGAATCCATAATTGGCTTTGTAAATGTATCTGCAGATTTTTACAGTTTAATGAACAGAAATAGTTGAGATGCTGATGCAGACATACCACACGTCCACACCTATCAAGGAGAGAGACGAACGATTTACAGGCAGCTCGAAAATAGCTGACAGAATGTTTCACAAACTGAAATCTTTCATAACTGCTGAAAGGGGTCATTGCATCCACTAAGACAAAGAACGCAAGACGAAGTATTCGGCGTGAAGAACACACTGTTCGAGCCGACCGGAAGCAGTTTGCTGCCATTAAAGCTTGCAGAGCAGCATATCATTCTCTCGATGTCAATTGGGCACAACATTTTATTGACTAGGATCTTCCTTGCGTGTGTAACCTCTACCCCTAGCCCTCACCCGTCCACACACATACGTACACACACTCACGCACACACGCAAACTCACACACGCGCGAACGCGCGACACATGCGTTGATACTGCAGCGTATACCTTTCCGTCGCCAGGATCTGCAGTTCACACTGACGGAGTATCTTGGTCACCCAAGGCCCCTAACCTCCCCCATCCTGCAGCTGGCAAGCTTTATATCTAGGATGTTCGCGTCATTCACAACAGTTACCCAACCCTCCGACCAGCAGCAGCAGGGGGTAGGGGTGGAGTGGGGAGGGGTGAGGGGACGGAAGCATATTACGCAAACAAATTCTCCTCGGCGCCTGTGCGCAGGGGGTCCACTCCGCCACTTTGATGAGTTTCCCAACAGACGTACGAGTAATCAAGTCCCGACCACTAAGCAAAAATCTGCACGTTCACGCACAGGCGAAACGTGCAAATATCTCACGTGAACGCCCAGTTTCCGCACTTACGCGACATACACCCACGTTCGTCTTGACGTGAACGTAGGGTGCAACCCGCACCATCCACGTCTCCAGCCTGAAGAGTATCGAGTTCATTTGTTTTCAGGAAGTTAGCTTTAGTAAGTTGCGCCTTGTGCCTGTTGAACAAGAATTATTCTTTCGTTAACGGCTCCTTTGCTTGCTGCTTTCCGTCCAGTGTAGGTCCGTCTGCCTGTCCGTCCAGCTTCTCTCCTGCTTGTCTGATTCCTGGCTATCTCTCCCTCGCTGCTTCTCATACACGACACGCACACACGCACTCATGCACACAATGATAGGTCGCACTGAATTAGCTTAGTGTCCAGCCGAACCTAGATAGGCTTTCCCCCCCAAGATGAAATGCAAATATTTATCATTCAATGCAAACAAACTATCACGTTCACTGAGGTGAAAACAGGTGTTACCTTTAAATCATTGCTATAGACATTACAAAAACACTTAAACTCCAAATGAAAATATGTTCTACGCCAGAAAGCGTTTCATAATAAATAATATAGACTAAAGTCTCACGAATCTCGAACATTCAACCCATGCGTATATTGCGTATGTGCATTATTATGCGAACACAAAAGATGCACATGGTGGCACGGGACCAGGAGAGGGAGCAGGGGAGTGAAGAGAGAGAGGGGAGGGGGAACTAAGGGGAAGAAAGAGAAAGAACCCCCTGCTTAAGGCGAATAGAAGCATAGAATGGATTCAAAAGAAAGACGACGAATCGTGAGATTTAAAAACATGACACAAATATAACTACGGAGAAGAGAACAAAAGAAAAGGAATTAACTCGAGGGATCCGAACTGTGCCCGAACAGCGCAGGGCATACCGCAGGAAACAAAAGCTTGAGGAGGAGTTCCAGCATTGACTTGCTTTGATGGAAGATGTTCTTGCCCAAAACCGAGATGGTTCCAGCCACTGTGCACCGGCATTCACCGCCAGAAAAATGCGCTTCGCGGAGCTCTGGGCCTCACGCCGCCGGTGGCCCACTCGTGGTTCAAGTCCTGGCGTTCTGCCTCCCGGGGCCAGACGCTGTTTGATCCGTTCCTCAGCAGCTCTGGTGCTGATTGGAAAACATCCGTTTCGCTCGTAAAACAATTTTCTTAATATCCTCACCTTCTCTGGAAATACGTCCCCAAGCTGCGCGTAAAGACCACGGACTGGCTTTCAAAGAAAGCACCGAGCCTCCTGCGGGACAGACAATCCAGGCGCGCGAGTCAGGTGCGTGTGCAGCCAGAGTCGCTCCCCTTTCGGCTAGAGAGCTGCGGGGGCCCCTCCGACGATCATGCCGCGAGGAACCATGGGAGATGCTGGAAGAAGCTTAGGAGAAAATGCCTGGGTCCTTGCGGAGGCCGATGCATCTTCTCGGGCTAAGCGTGTTCAGCACGCGCCTGGGTAAATATCACTTCACTTGTTTGGCCTCCGCAGGGGGTGGT
Source organism: Lanistes nyassanus (assembly GCA_004794575.1). Lineage (NCBI taxonomy): Eukaryota > Metazoa > Mollusca > Gastropoda > Architaenioglossa > Ampullariidae > Lanistes > Lanistes nyassanus. Next base: position 125,278 of record SMGT01014463.1, read on the forward strand.
GTTGTGAGAACGCCATTCACCAAGGGAAGATTACTCGCACGATTTTAATTTCTTTCTTCCCATGCAAGCACCACTTTAGGTGACCTCTCTGGACCCGATGCCGATAACAGCCCACTTTGAACGACACAGCATGGGTTTTACGCCTTTTTCGAGAGTGATCTCCCATGCTCGGACTCTCAAGAGACGCAAAGAAACGAAGTGAAAATTGTCGTAGTGGCTGTGAGTACGCCCTCATTTACCGTCCATTCGCTAACGATGAGTTTACATTTATTTCACATCCCTGCAGAGTCGTACTGCACTGAGACTTGTACTAGGTGCCCTTGTTCCTCAGGGAGCAAGCAGTTGTCTGACCTATCGACAGACCGTGTAACAGACAGACAGACAGACAGACAGACAGACAGACAGACAGACAGACAGACAGACAGACAGACAGACAGACAGACAGACAGACAGACAGACAGACAGACAGACAGACAGACAGGCAGGCAGACTAACGGACTGACAGTCAAATAAATAAACGGACAGAAGCAACATTGACTAGGTCAGTACTGCTAAACCGTGCATCATAAATCTAGTTGTCTAACCCAGAGATATATATATCTCTGTCTAGCCCCATCCTCGCTATGAACAATTCTGCAGAAACACGTAGCTTATCCCCCCTTGCAGACTTCATCTCTCTTCTGACCAAGCTTTTTGGGTGATTTCCCCTTTCCCTGCTATTTGTTTTCGGTCCATTTTGTTCTAGGATCTCTCGCCCGTCAGGGAGTACAAGCTGTCATCTCGCCAAAGCAAAACAATTTTTGTCATACAAGGTGCCAGTGTGCGAAAGCATGGCGGAATGTGGCACAGAGAGAGAGTTATGGCGATGGGAACTGACAATCCACGCTGGTCCGAACATGGCGGCATCCTTGCCAACACACCCACGTAATGGTCTCAATGATCTTTTGCTAGTGAGGCATGAAAAGACTTCAAGCTTCCATCATAGCAGAGGAATTTGCCAATTACCACCAAAAGGAACGGTCACAAGGAATTATCTAGGAACATGCAGCCATGTTGTGCGTCGCTGAAAGGTCTTAGACCAGACACAAACAGGGCTGATATTCACGACGGGTGATAAGTAACTTTATACATTTTCGGAGGAATACCCACCCCCACTCGCCCACACACACACACACACAAAAGAATTCTATTCAGGACAGGTGATTAGCACTACCCCGCCCTCCGAAGACCTCGCCTGGGCATGGAATAAGCCCCGATTAGCTCGTTTCCAACTGGTGCATTCATCGCTATGGAACGCTTTGCTCGGAGAAATATGACAAGTAATCGAACAGTGAGTTGGTCCACACGTTTATGTTCTGTTAGCTGAACATGTTAAGCACTGTTGAACTGTTATTTGACCTTTTCATCATTTATTACTTATTTGTTATCAGAAGGCATGCGCTAATATCGGAGATTCCGGAAGGCTAAATTAGGCCATAATGAACTCAGTACACAGATATTATTGTAACGGCCCTGTCTTAATAAAATTAATAGCCTTTATTTACCTACCAAATATCACTTGTTTTTGTTTCACTGCTTAATGATTTCACGGACAAAATCCTCAACTTGTAAGCGGGCTTGGTAATTAAAATATTTGACCTCTGAGTGTTAAGGAGGGCACAAAGTCGTAACGTCATCACAGAAAGATGCACCGAGCACGAACAAGTGAGGTCCCTTACGAGGACTAGGTGTATGCTTGCATTGTATTGTATTGTATTGTATTGTATTGTATTGTATTGTATTGTATTGTATTGTATTTTATTCTCAATCTCAATACTGACTCTTGTATTGCCCGAAACATGTCTTGTTAATGACTTTTCCATTGTCTGAAAGGTTTGTTGATAAATGACTCTTTTAATGTTTGTTAACACATAAATAAAGAATCAAAGGTGACCTGCCAGTAAAAACATTTTCTTTGATTAGCCATGCCAAGAAAATGTTTTAGCCTTGATGGCCTCCCAAGTTATTTGCCATTCCACGCCGCCTCTTCCGCTCAGGTAATCATGTACAGATTAAAACCATCCCAGAATTCCCTGGCCCCAAGTGCACCGCTTTCTCAGGTCGCGTCTAGATTGAGCCGTGCCTTCACCACGCTCCGTCCCCACGCTTCATTGCTCTGGCAGCACCCGGCTGCAGGCGGTTCCGCATGGACCGGAGAGCGTAACTGTCAGGTGGATGCGGCAGACGTAGAAAAGACGAAAGCGAGTTGTCTGGAGTCTGATACATTTGCGCGTGGGAAGCTGGCACGGATCACCTAAGGCTCTCCCACGTGAATAGAAAAATAGCACACAAGACGAGAAGGAGCCAGAAATGCAACGAACATTTTACCGAAAACTTTGGAATCTTGGTCCTGCTGCAGTCATCTGATGAAAGTTATGTTTAGCCGTTTGCAGTGAGCTGTTTTCAGGCTTTACTTTCACACGTGCACGACAGCACTGGTCAGCGCTTGGTGCGCGGCTGGCATACAATATGTCTATGCAGTCCAAAGATGCTTGAAACGTTTACTTTTCCGGTCAGCAGGAATATTGTAAATCAGAACGTTTGTTTGCCTGTATGCCTATCTTCTCTCCCTCCTTTCATCCGTCTGTGCCTGTGTGTGCGTACGTGTTTGTGCCTGTTTGTGTGCGTGCGTATGTTGGCGCAGGGGCGGATTATGCTTCTCTTGGGGGGGGGGGGTCAAGAAAAAGACTTATTAAACACCTGAGCGGCAGTAAGGACTGGTCGAATGTAACATGGCCATTTCTAATCGCCGACACAAAGCCGTAATATAACGTCCATCTCTCTCTCTCTGCTCGCGGCTGGGGGAGGGAAGTGCAATGACCCCCTTGGGCCCCCCACCCCTGTTATGTGCCTGCATGCTTGCTGTGTATGAGGGAGCGAGAAGGAGTCACACGTATTTTTGTTAGCATGCACATAATTCTATCTGCAACTTTCTCACTTTAATCTGGCAAAATTTGTGTAAACTCCACGGTGGTTTTGAACATGGCTTATGCAACAGGAACGTTTGTGTTTATGGCGTTATCGAGCACAGTCTTGCAGAATACATTTAGCAGTATAGCACAGTTCACAACAAATTTAATATGATTCTCATATAGCAAAATCGAGCATTTCTCCGAGAAAGCCAGCGTCCCTAATTCTTCGATAAAATATTATTCCAACAACAATAATAGTTGAAATGTTTCCGAGCGCTTTTCTGTTCTGTTGTTCTGTGTTCTGAGTCTATTCCAGCTACATCAACAACAGAGCGACTACTTTTCTCGGGTGACCTAGACAACTCGGCAGTCTCACCGCATTTCTGCGGCCATTGTTTCCTCCAATGTCTTCCACTGTCTGCGAGCATTGCTCTTTGCAAATGGAGGGAAGAACGCATATCTTCAGACCACGTGGTGTGAAATTGGCGCTGACGGGGAACTTCAGATTCGAGAAGACTGGCCATGGGAATCAGATCTTATAAGCGATCGCGACTTTACCCAGAGTGCATTGCTTCGTCAGAACCCAGACAACTGTCGTCGCTCATTCTCAAAGCTTATAGAGACAGATGCGCTCCTTTTCCTTTAGCGCGTTCCTGGAAGTTTGGGGAGTAGGAGGCAGGCAAAAAGAATTTTTCGCCTGGTTTCGTCACAAGTCGCTGTGCATTTAGTAAACGGTTATGGAGACTTCAGCTGCCATGTTGTCGATTGTTCATACGGCTCACGCTAGTACTCACAACCTAAATTTCTGCTGAGAAAGCTGCTGTTAGCATACAGCCTTCTCGAGTATTTATAACCCATTCCTGACGAGATTGCTGCTGTTAGTACACAACGTTCTCTAGTACTCAAAACTTAAATTCCAACTTCAGAATCCCGCCGTTAGCCTACAATCTTCTCTAGTATTCAAAACTTACATTCCTTCTTGAGAATACTGCTGTTAGCCTACAATCTTCTCTGGTATTCAAAACCTATATTACAGTCGATGATGTATGTTGCTGCTCCTGTTTCGAGAGAGCAGAATCCACCGCATTATCTATGCACTGGCCTGGCAGTGTGATGCTTAGTTTTTAAAAACCCCAACAATCTTTACATGAAAACCAAATCCACCCGAGAAAGGGCTTGAGGGACAGTTGTCTGTTGACAAATCTTATTTTCAGCTTACGAGTCGAACTGTGCTGCAAATGCCATGCGCTCAGGGGCAACCAAGGTAAAAAGCGAACAAACAGGTAATGTGTATTGTCTAAAGTCTTCGAAATTTCCAGCGATGGTCAGAACACAAATGTTTGTATGTTCCAACAGCAGACCTGCATTTAAAAAAAAAGGACGGAAGGAGGAAGAAAGAAAAGTAAAAGCACGCAATGCTCAAACTATTTTCAGACATATAAAACGTATCCGTCACTCTGCATGTTTTATTTTTACGTACTAAATTAGTGTCACGACCTTTGGAAGCCGACAATTATTGCAAAAAGCGACTTACAGTGTTAATTTGCTTATAAGTATAATATTTCGTATGTGCAGCACTTAACCTCATCGTTGAGCAATAGAAGGTCGACTGTTGGTGACATTTGGAGACGCTGACCGTCACAACGGCTGCACAAGGGCATCTCAGCACAAGTGGATTCTGTTCACCTGATTGCTGCAGTCTGTCTGCAAGGCGATGCCACAGGACACCAAAATCCCCGCCTGGCACCAGCGTACAGCGCTGCTGTATGAAGCACATAGCGCTCGGACTGCTGTATTTTCGACGTGTGCCACAGGACAACATGTATATGGCCTTTAGCAGCTATTGCTGCACTCGAAGGCCGATTTCCGTCACTTGGGATCGCGTTTAGCCGTTGCACAACCACTCTCCCAAATGGGCAACTATTTGAGTCCATACAAGGGCACAGCATAAAGATTAACGAATATAAAGAACATAAGGTGTTCGTGTTTCCCAGAAGGCGAAGTTGCCCCTGGTCTGTGCGGCTTCTGCCCGTTGTTTTGGATTTAAGGGCTTCCGCTGTTTGCCCCGTGCTGTGAACACAAATTAACGATAAGAGCGTCCAATTGAATCATACTTTCAATTCATGTCACCTAGAAGTCGAGTTGCAGGTGGAACATGCATGTGCCCCATGTGCAGTATCCCATGAACTGTCTCTTTCTGAAGCCAGCATCTCGAACTAAACAAACCAGGACTGGACCGGAAAAGATTCTTCACTAAAGACTAGAATTTAAGAAAGAAAACAGACACGTAGACCTTCAGGACATGTCACATCAGCCTGTTCTGGAAGCGACGCGAATGTGCAGCATTTATTTGTTTCAAGCGTCGACTTCCGGGAGTTCGTGTATCTTAACAGCTGATCCGTTGTGAGCTGTATTCACAAGTTCGATAGCCGACTGAAAAGCTTTTTTTAAAAACTCGTTGCCATGTACCCCTCTGCCAGTCCCCCTTTTTCACAGTCATCATTTCCCTTCTTCTCCTGAAATTAACGTACTTTCAAAAGTTTTAATTTCCGATGTGTCGGCGGCTAGGATTTGCACAATTAAAACAGGAACGACCAATAAAATGACAGGAGCCGAGAGAAACGGTCTCGCCGCCAAAGGCGCGAGTGATTGGCAGGCCCGTGTGCAAAGGCACCGCCGTCTCGCACGCGATCGGGGCCAGAGTGGAAATAAACACGGGCGAAAGCGCGGGACAGGTGCAGGTTTGCGCCACATTTGCGAGCGCGCCGTGTTTGTGGCGTGTAAACGCGCCGCGGTTCAGCGCACACGGCGACTAACGGCGGTGTTTGCCAGTGATTAATTCTGTACAAGTGGAGAAGGATGAAGTTGGAGAGTTCGAAGTCTGAGAGCAGCAAGTGAGGACATGGGTGGGGTAGTGAGACAAAACCGAGTTGTGGACTGCGAACCTAGCCAGCTCCACCAAAACTTTTTACAGCTTTTAGTTTCGTCTGTTCACGTCTGAAAACTTTTAGTTTCAAGTCATTGGCAAGCGCAGAAACAGATACAAGATACTGAGATACTGAAAGGTGCTTGTCATGCAGTAACGTGGGCGCGACGTATTGCTGAGATTTACTTTGGGATTGTGTCTGCACATGAGTACTTGTCACACAAGACTACGGACGGACCGACGGACGGACGGACGGACGGACGGACGGACGGACGGAATGAATAAAGGGAGGAAGGTCAGAACAGAGGGGGGTATTGTGTGACAGTTATTTCAACAGGGCATAATGACACTGATTATGCAATTTACGAAATGGTCTGTGGAAGAGGGAAACTTTATTGGCTGATCCGTGATCCATACGAGATGTTCACCTGCAAGTGCGCGCGTGCGTGCATTCGTGTGTGTGCGTGTGTGCGTGCTGGGAGGGGGGTACGGATTATTTTCTATATACCTAAATTAGACCCTGTACTCTCTTATTTCGTTTTCTGTTGTGTAATTCGCCTATCTTTCCTCCACCGCCCCATACTACACCCTCTGCTAGCTCCACTGGTTTTCGTCAAAGCGTAGACAACTACATTCGGTCTACAAGAGCACCCGACAGCAAGATATTGACCTTTGGCCTCAGCATCAGCACGTGCCAGACTGCCCACAGACAAACGAGGGAGAGAGGCCCTAGGAGGGGGGATGCAGGAGGAGTGTCAGACAGTGATTGAGTAGAAGGAGCAAAAGCTAATCGGGGTGATCAAGTGGACAGCGCGCTGTTTCCTGATGACCAATTAGTTTGCATTCTGCCCCCGTGCTACTGTAGTTATCTCCCCTGGAATGGCTGTCTTCTGGAAGACTGGGCGGTCAAAAAAAAAAAAACGGCCAGAGAGGTGGCGCTTTCTCTTCTTGGTGGTGGCAAGGGGGTTAAGACTTTTAAAAAGCTTACTTTTAGGGTGGCAATAACGCTGCAAATTTTAACGTGACCGTAAATAGATCAAATGTTAATAATTTCAGTATAGATTCTCTGTTTCTTTTGGTTTCCTTTTAAGATGCCGATATAGTATTGACTCCTTGACTCTTTATAGGTCACAAACTTAGCTCACTGAGCTTGTTTGGGGGGGGGTTGATTAGTAAATTCTTAGTTTTCCTCCCATTAGGTGGTTTTCCAAGCAAGTCAGTAATTGGGAAAACCGAGAGGCCACACCCGAAATCCATCTAACACCCCTTTTCTAATGCCTTTTCCAAAAAATAATTATAATATAATCTTTAAATAAATAGTCATTATAATATAATTATTAAATATATAATTATTGTTGTTATCTCTATGATAAATCTGTATTATTCTCACTAATGAGAAATTTTCTAGTACCCTTCATGAAGCGCCCGTCTGGCTCAGACACGATTCAAACGCTGGCTTCCTGGTCTTCAGACGGATGCTCATCTGTCTGAGCTATTCCGCCCTGCCCCACCGGCACTTTTATTAGAAACAAACAAACAAAAACAGCCGTAACAAACGTCTGTCCCTTCAACATTTTATAAGTTATCTCAAAGAAACAAATTTTCAAATCTTTTGCCGTTTAACAAACAGAGGGTCTTATAAGTAATGAGAAACATCTGCTGAACTCTTGTAATTTTTTTCTGTAAGTGTATTTGACCCTCGCCTTCCCACCTACCCTCCACGGTCAAAAAAGTTACTGCATCCCCACCGCACTGCACCATTATTCCACTTGGCAACACAACCATCCTCGCCGAGAGTCCTCGCCTTCATTATGTGCACGTCTCACTCTGCTACCGGTTATTGCTGGGAAGGGGGGGGGGCTGGAAAAGTAGCCGGAAAGAGAAAGCAGAACTGGAATTGATCACCCGCCCTACACCCACACTCTACCTGCACGTCCCACCGCCTTCTCCTGCGATGCCTAGCCCTCGCAGGAACGCACATTCTTTTGGTTAGAAAAATAGCACTTTTGACAATTGCCGAGCTGAGCGACCTGTAGCCAGGGAGACCACCCAGCCATTATATCCACTTACCCTCCACCCCTTTCCCAGATCGTTGGGAGCCGCAGACCTTTGCGTTCGGTATTTGCGCGGCCGAGGAGAACAACTGGTACTAAATGTTGCCTTGTCGACCAGCCACGCAGTTAGGTTTAGACAGAGGCGGTCAGATTGCTGCGAGCCTCTGGAAATATTGGCATCTGGTGACCAGCTCTCACTTTCTCTGGAGTTCATTTTTACTGCGTTTGTCCCGCTGCTGTCTTGCCCTGCCTGTCTTCTGAGGCAACCCCCTCCTGCCTCGCACGTCGGGGTGTGGTGGGAAGACTTGGAAAAGATCTTTAAAATGAGTTTCAGACGTTTTTAATACAATACGATTCAATGCAGCGTAACCACAAGACACAGGCCAGTTGTGAGTAATAAGGAAGTGATTACATAGTTCCTAATAATTAAACTAAATTTCATCCTGTGACAAGCCATTTCTCTTAACTTGAGTCCTCCTGTCCATCTGTCCCCTATCTGTTCTTCGTATCTTCCTCCCTCTGTTCTTTTTTCTTTCTTTCATTCTCCCTACCTTCTTGTCCTTATTTCGTTAGTTCTTTCGCTCCTTTGCTCCTTTCTTTTGTTTCTTTTTATGTTTCTTTCTTTTTCCCATTCACAGAAACCCAAGATTTACTGTCGGAGTAAAATGTAATACATCAGGCCCAAAGTTTAAAAAAGCATCAAAGTTTTATCGATAAATTTCCAGGAAATACTGTCGAATTTTCTTTCTTTTTTAAGCCCTAACCGTCGAAAGCCAGCTTCTATTTTTGCACAGCCTGGCCCGCGCTGACGACCACACAGACACTGAGGTGGCAGGAAAAGGTCGAAGGAAATGCGCGCGCGACCGACATCGTTTTGACAACGTTCTTCCACAGTGATGATAATCTTTACAGCAAGGAAGCCGTGCTAGGAAAATAAACGGAGTGCAACTTGCTACCCACTGAGAGCCTGTCTCCACAGCGATCTGCCTTTTGTATTCTTAGCGCCATCCCTGGGCCTAACATCCTTCAGGTCCGACTTAGGTACCGCGCGAGGTGCCCACCCGCTATCGCTCACCTCTCACAGTGCCGCCCATTTCGTCACAGACCTACTTTGGACTAAAAAGAATATTTTGCTCTTTTATGTATGTCGTATTTCTCACTTTTTCCTTTCTTTGTATCTGTCACAACTAGGGAGATTTCTTTTAGCTCTTGACGGGTCGTCTCCTATTCTCGCTCACACGACCACCGTCAAGAGTGACATATGCGTAGGTGGAACTATCACTGTATTACTAAAGTTAATTAATATGATTTCTTAATCATATGGCCGAGCCCCCACCACCTACAGTCTCCCATAAAGAACAACAAAAGACCGTAATATAGTGAACACAAAAAAGAAGAATGTATTGTTGATATAAACAGCGAGTACTTACAATCAAGACAATAAATGTTACAACTCGTTTCAACTCTAGAGGTCCCGCAATTTCCTTCTGTTTGAGCTAGGTCTACAATAACATCTAATATCACCCTACATCACCCGCCTCGCCATTAAACACAATGACAAACTACGTACCTCAATCTCGCCTTTGCTTACGAGAAAAGAATCTCCACATGATGCACAACATTCACAGAACACAACACTCGTTCCCGAATGCTTCTTACAGTCCGCACGACAGTCTGTACGATGGAGCGTTCCTTCCTGGGATATGTTCACCAGTAGATACCCTGAAGACCTCTTGAACACCTCCACGTAACAGCAGACTTCGATGCTGACGATCACACACACCACAGAGGATATGACGTTTTCCAAAGGCTGACACAGAGCTCGGTTACAGGCAGCCTCCTGATAAGGCTGGACCTTCGCCCTCTGCTTCAGACGGTTGTCTTGCCGTGGTCTTCGGTCTCCCTCCTTTACGTTCTGCAGTCCTCTCCCGCCCGGTCAGCGTAGAGGTTTCCCACAGCAGAGGAACACATGCTAGAGTCTCACGCCAGTCTGGAGGTATCACACACCCTCACGGAGTCCCTTGCGCTATGCAACTGGTCTACTCAAGCCACGTGCTGTCGTTACTAGACTTCCACACGTCTAGCAGAACGAGACACCTCAATTCTGCAGCTGAATCCTTCAGCAATCAGCAGAGTTGTACCACAAGACACGTACGTCTCGCCACAGCAGCTCTTCTTCACAGGAGTTCAGGCTAACGTCGCCCTCACTATGGATTTGGCTCTCACAGGAGATTTTGGGCGGAAGATAATTTGACAGTCTAAACCAGTCCTTTTATTCTCAAGTTTCGTCCATAGACTCACGTCCCACGAACTTGGTCAACAAGGCAGTTACATGTATCAACCAATCAGGCCAGAGTCAGCAGAAGACACACCCCGTGTCAACTACTAGAACACGCCCCTAAGTGGACACCTAGTGTGGACATAAATACCCGCTCCCCTTCCTGGTTGTTTACACCCATCAGCTACATCAAAACCCCTGACGGTCGATACTACGCCACAGCAGGTTCCTCCAGATACGTAATCCTCCCCTGAAAAAGTAACCCTCACCTGGCCTGGCTATGGTCCCTTCCCAGCTGTGCCTTGCCCCTTGCTTCTAGGGCCTGCACCCCTGATCAGAAGTGTGAACAGGAACCTAACCTGGGCTGGTGATGGTGTGAGCGGCCAGATGGCGGCTTGAACAAGGGATAACTAGACCTTAATCAGGGCCGGAGAGTTGAGGATGGGTCACACCTGGAATCTATGGTGTAATTTCCTTGACCCACCAGACCCCAAAACGTGACAGTATCCTTCTTTATTTCTTTCGATGTTGCAGTGTTGTAAGAGGTTGATAGCATCCTAGACGTATCTATATATATTGTATGTCTAAGATCGCATTGAAATATCCCCTGTTTGAGGTCTGTATACCTATCCCATATACTTTTTTCTCCTTCCAATTCCTCCTTTTCTCCCTCATTCTGGCAGACTTATACTAAATTTGAAAATTCATCCAGTATAACCAACGCACAGTGTCCAAGTGCGGGACTCGTGATAAAGTTCTGTGTTCGTTACTAGTTCTTGTAGCAATGGAATGTGACCATCTCGCACGCACTCACACTTCGGCTGTTTCAGAACGCACGTATGTCAGGTGTCTGGAGGCTTGAGGACTGGGTCCTGTCCCTACGGGACTACCCGTCCGACGAGGAGGTGATAATGGCGGAGTAAGCGAGGGCAGTTAGAAGCCCGTTTCACGCCCAGTTGACGCCGAGGCATTTGCTGCCAACTGAAGCTGCCGGGCACCGCCAGGGACCTCAGAGTACACGCGCTGGTAGCAGAAACTCCAGAAAGTGTAAACTTTCCCCAGAGGCTGGGGCAACAGTCAGCGGGACACGAAAAGGCGCGAGAACCCGCGCACATCCCCATCCATAAATACATTTTTCTGCGTACTCGTCCCCTCGCATGTCTAAACCCTCTATAAGAGAGATTGACCCCACGCCAGTAATCCTCTAAACCCTCTATAAGAGAGATTGACCCCACGCCAGTAATCATCTCAACCCTCTATTAGAGAGATTGAGCCCACGCCAGTAATCATCTCAACCCTCTATTAGAGAGATTGAGCCCACGCCAGTAATCATCTCAACCCTCTATTAGAGAGATTGAGCCCACGCCAGTAGTCACCA
>SMGT01014464.1:15062-41674 GCA_004794575.1 Lanistes nyassanus
ATCAACTGTCTCCACCTGCACATGAACTTCTTCCGCGGTCTACATGTTATGTGGACGAACACTGATGTGTCCGACCCAACCTTGACTGGAATATAATTCTGTGCCGGTGGAATAACTGTACACACCGCAAGTAGATTTGCGATTTATTTTTATTCAACTGTACTTCAGTTGTATTATTGTTCTACGAGTTGTAACACATCACACATTGTTTCTATCATACATTCACGCACTCATACACGCATTTGTTACTTATTTGTTCATCTATCTCTCTTCTCCCTCTACTATCCTTCTTATTGTTTATAGTTCAATAAATGTGTTAATTTATCTGGTCGTGTACCTTTTGGTTGAAAAGGTGAGGGTCTGCACTAGGCGTATGTATTTCGTAATTCTTCCCTAGAATTCTAGCACACCCCACAAAACGTTACATTGCTCTATCCCCTTGTCCTGTGCCTGTCTATGGGAACTAGAAAGGTCACGTCAATGATGTCAACGAAACAACTTTCATGACAATCTGACAGCGACGTGGGGGTGCGGGGAATGGGAAGTTCGCATGCGACGTGCGACACAGTGCGTGTAGTGGGGGCAGTGGGGGCAACAAGGAGGGGGGGCGATAGGGGGTCAGCTCGCGGGCTTGGTCACGTGGGCTCGGTGTCCTAGGTGCAGGGTAAATTTTTGGAGTCACAAGCCCTGAGGGCAGAAACAGGTGAAGCAGGTTGAGATATTTCAGGTAGCGATAAACGCTTTTTAGCCGTGTTCTTGTCAGGCGCAAAACTCACATCTTTTGAAACTCCGCGTGTGGCTGCAGTGTCTTGCGTTTCATTCTAACACCGGGATACAAGCCACAGGGAACAAAGTGAGCGGAAACCAGATAAAGCTTTTGGGGTTCTGGATGTGATGTGTACTCGACAGATTTTATGTCATCGTCGGAACTGTGCTGTGTTCACCTATCACAAGATAAATAGGTCAGCAACAGCCTTCTCACGAAGCCGACGTTGTGATACAGCATAGATGGGCTCACAGTGTCAGAAGTGACGTGACAAGTAGAGCGATCAGCGTGTAGCACTGTGGTGCAAACAGTGTGACATTAGCGTGTGACATTACACAGCGTGTGACACTGGTACATACAGTGTGATATTACACAGCGTGTGACACTGCGGTATACACAGCGTGTGACACTTCGGTACATACAGTGTGACAATACACAGCGTGTGATACAGTGTGGCAGAACCCGCCAGCAAATTGGCACAGCTACATACAATGTCCAGCACAGACAAACAGAGAAATGTTTGGGATGTGAAATGTCACGGCGTGCAGTGGACGACGCCCCACACCAGCACCATATTGCAAGGGGGGAGTGTCCGGCAAACTCGCTCAGTTCGGGGTGTTCATAAAAGCAGGGGGGTGCAGGCGTCTTTGTGAAGGGCCGGCCGAGCAGCGCTAAGAGGGATTTGGAAAGCCGCGTGGTGTAGCCGCGTCTTGATGGAGGCTGTGCCGTGTAGAGTGGACTAAAGCCCGGATCTCATTTGTCTCCTGAACAGCAATCATCGGCTCATTCTGCCTCACTTGCGTGTAGTGCTGGTTTACCTGACAATTTCTCTCGACGTAGTCCGTGTGTCCAGCTGTCCGGTGGGCCTAAGGAGGTCTGGCTACTTGGAGGCGTGTACACCCGGTGAGTAGCGAACCGAAACATCAACGGGTGTCTGAGAAATGCGTGTGTTGTATGCATGTGTCCCATGTGCCCAAACCATCTCGTCTGTCTGTGTGTGTATGTGTGCGCGCGCACGCGTGCGCGGGTGTGTGTGTGTGTGGGTGTGTGTGTGTGGGTGTAGGTGCGGCTGCGGCTGCGGGCGCGTGCAAGTGTTTTTTTTAAAAAATCATGCGTGTTAACGGCTGTCTGGCAGGGTTGTTGATATCAACATCAATGGATGCCATATTGACTACATTGTGTTCTGTATTCAAATTCACGAGGTATTCCATTACTGCCTTTTCACGCATTTTATCTCCTCACCCCACCCCACCCCCATGTACACACGTTTGCACTCACTTTCCCAGTAAATATTTATGCCGTGTTCCAATGGCTGTCCGCGTCACATGTCTGCGAGCAAGTTGTCTAACATTTAGCGTCTGCGAGCAAGTTGTCTAACATTTAGTGTCTGCGAGTAAGTTGTCTAACATTTAGTGCCTCGATTACTGCCGGACGGGGTGCGAGGGTGTGTAGGAGGGCGCGTGGTAACAGAGTGAGACATCTGATGACGTAACCCGTGTGACGTACAGCCATCTATACCTGGTGACACACACTGACCACCAGATGGTGAAGATGAACATCAACAAAATTACATTTCATAGAAGCTTCTTTCGTCATCTTGTAACAGTATCCCCTACAGACTTCCAAGACATTTCGCCCGGGATTGGTGTTAACAACGTTTACTCGTTCATTTCGTCATATCAAAATTATAATAATTTATTTTCGATAGGTTCCACAAAGAAGCATAAGCTGAAATCAATGGTCACCTGTGGGTTATTTACAGAGAAAGCGACATCAGTGACGGGTTGATGAACATATGATATCTATAAGTAGAGATGACTAGGGAATGTCATTGACTGAGAAGATGACTTTAGAAGGAGAGGGCGAGGAAAGAATGTGTGAGAAAGTTGGGATGGCAGTGAAGGAAAGCGTCTTTATCTCTTCCAGTACATAATGCTGGAAGTATGTTGGCTTTCAGTGCATGTGTTCCACTCACGGTGTTTCACGCCCAGGGTTAGAACTGTTAAAATGTTTTTTCGACGTCTAGATCGTTATTATGGCTGAAGCATTATTGAGACCATTACTTATAGTTGAACAATACGAGACTGTTATTTATAGCTAGACCATAGGAAACTGTTCTAGTTGAACATATGAGAACGTTATTTATAGTTGAACACATGGGAACGTTATTTATAGTTGAACATATGAGAACGTTATTTATAGTCGAACACATGGGAACGTTGTCTATAGTCGAACTTATGAGAACGTTGTTTATAGTTGAACACATGAGAACGTTATTTATAGTTGAACACATGGGAACGTTATTTATAGTTGAACACATGGGAACGTTATTTATAGTTGAATACATGGGAACGTTATTTATAGTTGAACACATGGGAACGTTATTTATAGTTGAATACATGGGAACGTTGTCTATAGTCGAACTTATGAGAACGTTGTTTATAGTTGAACACATGAGAACGTTATTTATAGTTGAACACATGGGAACGTTATTTATAGTTGAACACATGGGAACGTTATTTATAGTTGAATACATGGGAACGTTATTTATAGTTGAACACATGGGAACGTTATTTATAGTTGAATACATGGGAATGTTTTTTATAGTTGAACACAGGGGAACGTTATTTATAGTTGAACACATGGGAACGTTATAGTTGAATACATGGGAATGTTTTTTTATAGTTGAACACATGAGAACGTTATTTATAGTTGAACAAACCGCACAAGCCGCACAAACCGTGTGACACAAATGATTCTACGGGCAACGAGACCTTCAGACCAGCAAGTCGCTATCAAAAAACAAGTGTAAGATTATTTACACTATTCCACCGACATTGACACATCGCCATACGCTAATATCATGAACTTTTGTGCTGACAGGCTGGGGGTCAACCTTCGTACACGTACCTACGTTAATCATACACTATATAACAAAGGAAGTATTTACAGTACAGGTAATTCTCATGGGGCCTGTAAATGACCAGGAAATCTTGACATCAAATCCAGCGACAATCCGACATAATACCAGCGTCCCACACTGGCACAAACACAAGGTGCTTACACTAATACACACACGATGAGAGGTCCTCGAGCCTTGAAAGTACATGTATTCACAAGATGAAGTACAGTCCTATGTCCATTCACAACACTACTTGCGCGCTGTACAGGCACTTATCACAGCACAACGTAACCCTGACACATGCACGAACAACATGACAAATTTGGAACTTGTTGTACTGGAGCGGCGACGAATGTCATAAATTCAACACAATTCATCGACTGTACAACTTTTCTTTTACAACGTAGGATATCCTTTACACTCTGATCTTTTCTATGCGTGTTAACAGCCATCTTTTTTTTCACAGCACGACAGGGTTTGGCTGTGGTTCGACACTACATTGCTTGCTGTTGTGCTGACGAGATTTCTCTCACTTCTTACACGATGTCTCAGGTGGTACAAACTTATTCTACACACACTGACCTTATGGCAACCGCAACTAACAGACTCCGTCCCGGAGGCGCAGTGCGATGTCCTCCCCGTGAAGATCTCTTGTGGCCATCTGAGGCGGCTGCACGCCAGTCTCTTTCAATCTCTGACTGTTCACCCGACGTGCACTACAGATCTCGTCACCAGGCTGTCAAACGAGCTGTCCACTCACTCGGCACGTTTTACCAGTCTTCCGGTCACCAGTAATTCAGAAACCATCAGGCAGTCCACTCAGCAATGGCCTCGCTCTCTTTCTAGTGTCGCGCCGATCCACCTTCGGTGTCACACTGACTGACTGAAGTGGTTGTCTCACTGGACTGATCTGCCCCTCCCTGGAGCATGGCTGAGCTGCCCCTATCATGGGCTCAGGTAGGCGTAAGTTGCCATAGCCCCTGCGACTGTATCAGGGAGCAGTGGCAGATAAGCCCTGCTGACGTCACCTGCTCTCCAGCCTACTGACCGAGCACCTTTTCCTCCCTAGGTAACTCGAGAGGCGGTAACGCGCGTCAAGACAGTGAGTAAAAGCATTTCTATCTCTTCTCGCGCTAATTTGCTAGAATCGTCACAACAGTCTCTACCCGATATGATCCACTGTCCCATGTGATCCAGTGTCTCTACCCGATACGATCCATTGTCCCTACCCAATACGATCCATTGTCCCAACCCAATATCCATTGTCCCCACCCGATATGACCATTGGCCCTACCCGATATGACCTATTGTACCTACTCGTATGACCAACTGTATCTACCCGATATTACCCACTATATCTACATGATATGACATAATCTGTGTCAAAACATGACTCGACTGACACTTAAGTGCGTTGACATTTAGTATTCTTCTTCTTTGGCTTTTGTGTACCAACCAACGTCTGAGGCAGGCCAACGGATGTTTAGAAGTGTTCAGCCTGCCCCAGCATCCAGTGTCCTTCTGTCTCAGTTTCTTGCCTTAGTGCATTATACTTATTCGCTGACGTCGCTTACACGATTCAGTACAGCAGTCCTCCAGTGCTGGTGATGTACAAAGTGCTGCGCTCTGAGACTGAGCCATCTGTAACTCTTCGGGGTTGGCCAGACGCGACAAAGGATGGTGCGATATGTCGCTGGGTAGGCAGACGACGACAGGCACATCACTGGGTAGGCAGACGACGACAGGCACATCACTGGGTAGGCAGACGATGACAGGCACATCACTGGGTAGGCAGACGATGACAGGCACATCACTGCATGGGTAGGCAGACGATGACAGGCACATCACTGGGTAGGCAGACGATGACAAACATCGTATGGAGTTAGATAAATAAAAAAATGTATTAATGACTGGGCCTTCAAATCATATCATCGGACCAGTTAAACATTTGAAGTAAAACAGTGAAAACTTAAAAGAAAGTTACTACAAGTTTGAACAAACACGATCACGACATGTACACATATGAACTAACTTTATCACAGTTACACGAGCCAGGTACTGGTACAGCTAGAGGTACAGGTGTCCTCCCACAGGGAACAGTGGGAAGCAAGGCGCAGGTAAACGGACGATCAATGATGTTAGAAACAGACAAGTGGACACATTCGAAATCGTTTACTGCCTTCTGTCTTGTGGAGTTCTGTGGAGCACTTCAGATCGAGCGGTGCAGTTTCAATGATCTGCTTCTAGCATTGACATCAGACGCAGTCCTACGCCAGGTTCCCGGGAGCGCGCGGAGCTATTTTCTCCGAAATAATGGCGGGCCAGACGGGCCGGCTGGCATTGTCTTTTCGTGTTTGCCTAGGACGCATAAATTGATCAATCAGTCGTTGTTTTTGTCCATTCTTCTGTTTTCTGTTTCAAATTATACCCTGAGAGATCAACACAAGTGGAGAATTTTTCTTCAAGACACTGGTTTTTTCCCTCTACAACTAGATACCAGTTCCTGAATTGTTTTCGAATTCCCCATTCCGTTTGCTAGATCCGCTCCTGCATACATACATTTCAGGCTTCCTTTGTAAGGGTACTGGGTGCTGGGTCCTTTCTGAAGGTCGGCAACTGTAGGTTGTCAAGTGCCACAGATGCTGTTCTACTGGCTGATGTAGTACAAGGAGGGGCCGAGGACTGGTCGTGTCGTTAATTAAGGCCGTTTCTGCAGCAGAAACGGATATCGATGAAGAGTTGCCGAGATACACTTTGGCTACCCCCTCCAAATAGGGTGCACTGCCGCACTCCTATCAAAACACCCGTCATACACCGCCCTACCACGCGCTACAGTTGGTGAAGAGATGTGTTGTCAGCGGCACGTCACATGACCAACAGGAGTTTCCATAACAACAAGAGGGAAATGTCACGTCAGCGTCTCCCTTTGTTCCCTGCGCAGGAGCCCATCCGACAGTCCATGCAAATGGCCCCACAGCACCAATGGAAGCTCTAGCTTCCCTGTTCCCCTTTCTTACCTGGTTTCAGTGCCATGTCCGTCTTATAACAAAAAAAACCCATTTCAGTACCATGTGCGTGTTTAAATACTGTTTCAGCACCACGTGAAAGTTAAAAAACCCAAAAAATTTCAATACCATGTGCG
This sequence comes from Lanistes nyassanus, assembly GCA_004794575.1. NCBI lineage: Eukaryota > Metazoa > Mollusca > Gastropoda > Architaenioglossa > Ampullariidae > Lanistes > Lanistes nyassanus. The sequence goes on from SMGT01014464.1 coordinate 21,873, forward strand.
TGTTTTTTTTAAAAATGTCATGCCATGTGCGTGTTTTTTTTTAAAAAAATTTCATGCCATGTGCATGTTTTTAGCCTAAAACGGTCTCGCGAAAAACCCAACCCTGAAAGCAACCATGTAGGCAGGCCGTTTTTATCCAGATCTGGAAATACAGTCACAAATTGCCACGTGACGATGTGGGCGTGGTCGTGACCCACACTTCCTCTCTAAAGGCGTACATAGGGTACACAGCGTACATAGGGTACACAGCGTACATAGGGTACACAGCGTACATAGGGTACACAGCGTGCACGTGGATTACGATCGGAAGTGCAGATACAAGCACTCGTGCAACCAAGCGAAATGCAATGATACGCATGCATTCACCTCTCCAACATCACACTAAGATCTAATGACATCAGCAACCAACAGGGTAACAATAAAAAAAGCGAATCGGTGACATCAAAGAAATTTAACCAAGCTAAAATTAATAAAAATAGCGTCAACGTTCCAGAGTATTATCCCTTCATCAGGACAAACACAAGCTGATAAAACCTGTAACTAGATATTAACTCAATAGATTTGGACAGTATATGAGAGCGCACGAGAAGAATATGTTGGAAAAGAGACTAAACCACCTTTGAAAGTAATCATTATCTGCAGCCAATCAATGGCGACAGTATCTATCATTTCTAGCACATGCGGATGTTGCTGGTTCAAATCTAGGAGCGGTCAAAGATTATTTTCTGGAGTTAACCATTGTGCAGACTCGATTTGGTCTTTCCCCTGTCTTCGCAAGAACTATTCAGGCTCCCCAAGCCTGCGCCGACGCGCTCTCTTACAGAGTTATTCAAGGTGAAAGCGCGCTGCTACGACACATCCGGGCGGGAGCAGAAATGAGACCCCAAATCCTAAAAACGTAACAAGTCTCTAAGTCTCTAAGCACAATAAAATTGACCGAAAATAAAGAAAGTACCTACAAACAAGGGGAAAAAGACATAAAAGGGGCCGTTTTTGCAGATATCTGATGGAATTAGTAGAATGTTGAGGGAAAAGTGTTAATTTAGGCTCAAGTAGGCCCTACATTTCCAAGGGCTGTGTCTAGAAATTAAGGTATCAAAAGAAAGCAGAAACCGACTACAATCTAGCTGTATATGTTCCTTTGACTTACGGTTTCTCCAGCAGGAGAAACAAATGATCTTAGTACAGTGTAAACATTTAGGGGTCTAGGGATGACGGCGTTGTCTGGAAACCCGCTAGAGGCTATAAATACTGTGGGAGCGGCTGTGAATGCCCGCCGATGCGTGCCACCAACAGGCACACAGGGCAGTGAGCCTTTTTCGTTTACCTTGGTGTTTTTTGGCAACAACCAATCAGCTGCCAGTAGTTTTCGCGCCAACGTGCAGCCACTGGAACTAGGGACATTGGGGTGTAGGGTCTGCTTCTCTGAGCTTATTACTTGACTGATCTCCCCTTAAAATCATTCCAATGCAAGTGAAAAAGCATTTTTATAGTTTGAAAATACCAAGATAACACAGGACAACATCCTGAGGAAGAAGACAGCTTGTTACTATTTCTCAATGAGCGTTATTTTACCACCAGGATCTTGATTTACAGCAGCTATTTTGTTATTAGTCTTCAGTGTTTGTTGACTTTTCTACTGAAATTTCTGCCAATGATAAGCTGTGTATGTGATTCGTTTAGGAAACCTTTTCTACGCCGTGAAGAGTTTCACTTATTGCAGTTTGTTTTGGATAAGGGGAGGGGTGACGGAATTTTATGGTCCCTTCTGTATGCAAGTGGAATAAATAAATAAAAAGGTGGCGAATGTGGAAAACAAAACTGAAATGAGTGAAATGTGAAAAAAAGAGAGACGAGGGAGAAGGCAATTCATTTCAAAAGTACAGATTGTCTCCCCTCATGTTAATACACTGCTATCATTGAGTTAAGTTGATGGATTACGACAATAAGACGGAACCAATAGTAAATAATAAGATTTATTTTGTCATTTTTGTGCTCATTCTCTCACTCACACTCTCTCTCACTCTCATTTTCTCTCTCACTCACTCTGACTCTCTCACTCCCTTACTCTCACTCTCTCTCAGTCACTCTGTCACTGTCACTCTCTCTCACTCTCACTCTCTCACCCGCTCACTCTCTCTTTCTCTCTCTCTCTCTCTGGTGAACGCGATTCCGAAGTTTTAGCCTATCACTTACTTCATGTAATATTTTCATGTAACATTTTGCTGTAACATTTCATGTAACATTTTCCTGTAATATTTCATTTAATATTTTCATGTAATTTTTTAGCTGAGATTTTGAGACTGAGATTTTGTCCACTATGTTGGTAAGAATTCATTCCCATGAGCATGTCTGAAGGAAACTGTCAGTCGGCTTCGAAACTGTTCGTCAGACAGAGTCACTTGTTGCAGGAACAGCGGCAGTGTTAGCCAGAAGGGCTAGGTCAACGGACTGGTCATCAATTGATGCAGATAGAAGCACACATGGAAACGTCTTCCCGAAGCCCCAGTTTGCCTTGTTTGCAGTCACAAATCTGAGGTCCTGGTCCTGGTGCATAATTTCGTATAAGAATTTATTTTAAAAGACGTTGCGTATCTGGAAACAAATGCTGCTAGTTCTTGACAAAGTTACAGTCGAACGTATTGCATGCTACTGTCACCTCAAAGACTCAAAGACATTCCTCAATGCCTGTTCAGGGAGTTTTTTTTAGATCTACACACATATGGTCAGTGACAGCCATTATATCTCATATAGTCAGTATGATCTGCTGAACACGGTACGGATTGTTCTAAGAAATCTCTCAATATCTCCACGTTTTCAAAGATCTGCTGAACAAGGTACGGATTGTTCTAAGAAATCTCTCAATATCTCCACGTTTTCAATGATCTTCTCCAGGGCAGTCTTTACGCGGACTCTGGCAGACTTGAAGCGTCGCAACCAAACATGACAGCACGACCTTTATTTTCGCTGTATATTATATTACAGCAAGATCTTTATTCTCTGTACATTATATTACAGCAAGATCTTTATTCTCTGTACATTATATTACAGCAAGATCTTTATTCTCTCTCGATATTGCCGACATGCAGTCGAAAGCTCAACATAAGTGCTTCTTCCACTTTTAGTGAACTTTCTTTATAAAAACTTCTTTATTGCAGATTCTATGGAACTGCTATCACTTGTATTTAAGCTGAAGATCCCAGCTAACATTGTCTTACAAATTCATTATGACATCAAAACTTTGACAAGAATTCTTACCACACGTACCGGTGTATATCAGAGCTTTGCGGCTCGCTCATCGCATCCTCTTGACTGCACAACCCTTGCCTTGTCAGCTACCCACTATGTCATCAGTACATTCTGGTGATAATAACAGAAAGTATAGCAGGCTACACACGGATAAAGTTGTGGTACTACCCCTTCGTCGGGACAGGACACACAACAAAATTAAGTAAATAACTAGAAAAAGACACTTACCTGTGTAGGAACACAGCATGGAAACCGAAAATTCTTACCACGTCAACTTTTTATAATGCCATTAACACTTTCTTCAAACTCAAAAACACTATTTTGGCCTAGCCACCTGTCAACTCAGTTATCAATGCATCCTACAAGCTAAACACTCAAATGCGCAATTGTTTGCTCGGCGGCTTTCAAAAGTGCGTAATATTTTGGGTTAGGGTTAGGGTTAGGGTTATTGCAAACATACCCACCAGGGTTAGGGTTATTGTAAACATACCCACCAGGGTTAGGGTTATTGTAAATATACCCACCAGGCTCCTGATTGTTAGTTACGGAGCTTTGCCATAGGGTTAGTATGTACCTTCTGTTTGTTAAGACAGACAAATTTTGAAACAGGTTGTCAGTGCTGAAATCACCTCCTACATTGACCATCGGTGGTCTAGTGGTTAATTCCTAGGCGGGAGGTCAGTGGTCCGCTCCCCGGCCGAGTCATACCTAAGACTTAGAAACTGATAGGACTGGTTGGCCCAGTGTCAGTATAACGTGACTGGGTGGGACTGAAGCCAGCCGTCCCACGCTTGTCTCAAGAAACATCGTCCTGATATGCACCTAGTTTGCGGCGACACGCAACAAAAATCCATCCAATCAACTACATTTTATTGGTGAGTGTCAGATTGTTGTTGGAAATCTATGTCGTCAGACCATACTAACCTAACCGTCATCCCATGATCGGTGGAGGGAGATGAAATCAGATTTGTCACACACTGTTGCAAGGCTACTAACTTGTTTGACATGATCTTTTCGTCAGTTGACTATTGTTTTACCCAGGGTTAGGGTTATTGTTAGGGTTGACTATTGTTTTACCCGGGGTTAGGGTTATTATTAGGGTTAACTATTGTTTTACTCAGGGTTAGGGTTATTATTATTAGGGTCGACTATTGTTTTACCCAGGAAACAACCTCTTTTTTAAAAATTATCAAAGACAGACACTTAAAACGAAAGGGGACCCAGTCAAACGGGTCTGGAGAAGATTATGCCGCCATGAAATGCTCAAAGACAAGGTGGGTGAATGGAGAGAGGGGGGATCTCTAGGTGTGATGACAAGTGAGGTGACAGATCCTCAGTCGCGTAGTTCAGGGCAAGAGGCGATGACAGAGGATAAATAATTGATCAGCCAATCACAGCGCGCGCAGCTTTCGTCTTCACTAGTAATCAGCTCATCGCAGGGTGTGTTGGCACTAGGATGGAGTGGTTGGTGGTTGTGGTTGGGGGTGAACAGGGAGGGGAAACAGACGGACGGACGGGCAAGAGAATACAGAGAGAGAGAGAGAGAGAGGAGGGGAGAGCGGGACATGGAGGGAGGGGGATGGTCGGGGAAAGGGAAGAAGAGAGGGAGTTAAAAGAGAGGGGTTAGAGTGAGAGTGAGGGGGAGGCCGAGAGATGTTACAGGTGGTGTTACAGGTGATGTTACAGGTGATGCACTTTTTTCTTCTTCTTGTACTTGTCGTCGTCAACGTCACCACCGCCACCACCACCACCACCATCACCGCCACCATCACCGCCACCACCACCGCCACCACCACCACCACCACCACCACCACCACCACCACCACCACCACCACCACCACCACCACCACCATCACCGCCACCATCACCGCCACCATCACCACCACATTTTAAAAGTAAAATAAAAAACATGGCATTCTCTAAAATGAAAATCACACAGTGACAGCATTCAGTGAAAATCTTGAAGCCTCCGCCCTGTGTCCGGATCAGGTCACATAAACACAACACCATCTCTTGCCCTAAAGTCACAAAAACAATCGTATGTTGTGGGGTCTCTCGGGATATCCCCGCAAGCGAGTCTGAAATTCCCACCGACTTGCGGCACGCATGCGCAGAGCACCTTTCATCTCGATTAACTTACGGTAGCGGACTCGCTTGATTTTCTACATGAAAACAGAAATCCTGCCTAACATCAAACCTAACCCACCCACCCCCACCCCTCGAAAAAGTTTTAATTACAAACGCTCCCCCCACGCGAAAGTTTTTTTTCCCCAAATGATTTCTATCCCAGCCCGGGCGAGCATGCGCAGCACACCCAATGCTCTGCGCAAGCCAGTTGCAAATTACAGCAACAGAAAATTATAGGTCAAGCCATGACCTCTACACAGCGTGATTTCTTAGGAGGCCACTCCCTGGTGATTGATAGTCGAGTTGGTAAAGAAATTGGGTTTCAGGGTTATATGGCAGGTTCGAAACCCATGTAAGCTTACGATTTTGTTTGTTAGAGGGGAGGGGATTAGGGGTAGAGTTAGGGTGTGGTATCAGGTAGGGCTTCTGTTCTCATGTATAAGTTCAACCCTGTGTCTTTGCGCTAAACGGGATGAAGGGTGACTTGCGCGTGCGTGTCCGGGCTGGGGCAGAACAATTGGGAACAAGAATTTTGCTCCCCGCACATATCATTACAGGCTTAAAAGAAAATCAGACATAACCCCAAACCCTTGTTTGCCTTGCATGAGCGTTTTGATCTCCTGTTCATACGTACCGGTAATACACGTGAAGAACACCGGCAAACGGCCTGACGACCGTTCTTATGACCGGCAGGGCAGCTAGGAACGCCCATGCCAGCCAACCCTGGGCCATTTCCCTGGCCGTTAGTAAAAGCGTTTCTGACTCAACTGATGACCATTTCTTCCGAAAACCGGCTTGCATGATCGTCCGTAACCCCTAACCCTCACCCAGAGCCCTAAGTTTGACTGCGGGCATCGACAACAAAAAATACGCGTCTGTGTAGCTCGGCAGCCTATTGGCTGATAATAATGGCGCGTCAAGGGATCCCCCTGACGTCACGCTCATAGCTGTGGGCTCCGCTAAAAACACTCATGCAAGCCGCGGTTGTCAGCCTCGGGAGGCGTTTAGCTACGACCAGCTTCGCTGCTAGGGGACAGGGTTTAGGTAAAAGGACGCCCATGCAAGTCAGCCCTGGATATTTAAGGAATTTTCTGCAACAGTAATAAGATGGAGTTAAATCACGCCACAGTGGTAATATCGGGACTAAGGGATTTAACTCTGCGGATGAAATGAAAAACTCAACAGACTTTGGAAAGGTTGGGAGTGGGAGTGGGTAATGGCCTGAGAGGAAGTTGTTGGAAGAAGGTTAGTGATGGCCTTGGAGGGGTAGAGTGGATCTGCTAACTCGCACGAAAGTTAACGTATAACTGTGTCGGTTGAAAGCACATCATAGAATAGAGCATAAACCACAGCAGTAGTAATGGCTTTGTACAGAAATGCCTGAGTACAAGATGGAAATTTAGTCACCCATACTTTAAAAAATTGTTCTTTTAAGCACATGTTGATAATTTAAATGTTCCGAAGCCGCTACGAGCAATTTTCATGTTCCCAGTTTTGTAAAGTACTTGTATTTATTTTTTATTTTATTTGCTGATGAGACTGTTGTACTAGCAGAAAAGCCAATGATATGCAGACTGAACTATATTTGTGATATATTCAGGTATATAGGTCAGAAATCCTCCCTTAAAAACGGTGTTCTTATTGATGCTGTCTCGGAAAACAAGAATCTATGATCCCAACGAACAACAACAGGTTTCAAAACTTCAGATAAAGAAATGTTGAAGTTTATACTTAGCTTTCTTGATATTATTAGTCAATTAAATGTATTATGCATGCTTATTTTCAAACTTGTGAATACGAATCTTTGGAGACATTTGAGAAAGTTCAGCTAAGATTTTTTTAAAATGATGCTAAATATGAAACCTAATCTACCAACTTGTTTATGGTTCATTGTGAACACACCATATTTTCAGCATCTATTTTTTTTACAAACTGTAGGCTTCTTTGTTACTGGATTAAAAAAAATTACAATTATGAGTACTTTTATGACTGTATACTGATTTACATAATAAATCTGTATGTAAGCCATCCTGGCTTGATTTTGTTGAATCTTCTCTAGACACATTACAGAAATACTGGTCTGTAGCTGCTCAATCCTTGGGGCCAGACCAGATGCCCCAAGACAACGCCTGAAAGATAAGTTCATCCTGATCTGGGAAAAAGATTGTTTAAAATAATACTAAATGTAATTGAAACAAAATAAAAACAATAAAAATAAAAGCGAGATATAGCTGAAGCTCCTGTAATTCTTACAGTGTTTAAACATAAATGTGGGCTTGAGAATTTTCTAGTCTGTCCCCAGGTTTTTTGTTTTGAACATTGGAGTCTTACAGATCTTCCTAATGCCTCAGCCACCACTCGAAACACCCACAAATTCCACAGATTACTTTACCTCTGTGTTCTTTGGCTTTTCTACCTGATTTTACAAGCAGCATGTCATCCTATTATTGTAGGTAAGTGATGTATAGTGTATGCCCCTATACTGTGTTGACTATAACCTACGAGCCAATCCCTCCACCCACCCATTTCGGGCTTATAGCTAATTAAGTAACTAAACTTGGGACTATTTTCTGTCATGTGTAACATTCCGCCAGACATCAAGATGTCTTCTTGTAGAAACTATTGTTTGCCTGCAAAAAGCTGATCATATCTCAAAGCTCAGGGCTGTTTGTTCCTTTATAGTTGGCAGTCTTTTGCCCATCTGCCAGCACCTACAGGTGGGGAAAACTAAACAAGCGACTGCTGCTTGGAGAACAAAATTAAACTGCCGTTTGCAGAACAAAATCTAACAACTGATTGCTTTCGGATAATGAAACTGGTTAGAAAAAAGAAACTAGTTGAAACACATTACGAAAACACAGTAAATCAACATCTGTCGATATTGTTCCTTCTTCAAGAAAATCACGCAAGCAGGTAGAACAGTCAAATAATTCACTTTATTTTACTTTTGGTGTACACTTTTGATTTGTGTTGTACACACTTTTCTGATGAACGAACAATGCCTTATAACGTCGACTTTGTATGTCTTAGTAATTATACTTGCTGTTACTACAAACTCTCCGTTGACTGAAATCAATGTGTCCTCTTGCTTTATTCAGCTATTATTCTAGAATCCTTTATCAAATACTTTAAAATATTAGGAGGCTTTTTAAAAAAGAAAATTATAACTTATTGGACAATATTCCAAAATGGTGACGCTTGCTTACTCAGTGTGGGAGATCTCAAAAGATGAAATAAAAACCATATTGACTGTGGGTGTCGGTGAGGTGGGTAGGAGGAGGTGAGGGGTTGGGATATGGGGCATGGTTAGCCCATTCTGTTGTTTGCTCTGTAATGAATACCGTGATGAAAGCCATTCGTTCGCACACCAAATAGTTTGTTTAAGTGGGACAAACAACCGCCGGCGTCGAGGACGTTTGTGAGGTCACGTGGTTTGCTCTCCCTGGCAACAGCCCTACTGCCATGATGCTGGCACGAGAAGGCGCGGGAATGACTGGCATTATGTTTTCTGACGGAAGTAATTGATTTTGTAAACGAACGGCATTGGGGCACCTTATTAGTGGCCGGCCAACACAGCCGCCCTGGCGACATGTTTGCTGATAACGACTGGCAGCGCGGCCCCGAGCCGCAGCGTGGCCACCACGTGCAAAGTGTACAGCGCGCGTGCCAATGGTCGAGTGTGTGTTGAAGCCGGCTTGGTGATTTCAGGCATGCGTGTAAATGATCTCAGACACTGTCACAGTTTTCACAATCTTAACCTTTGACGTGTTAGGAAGTTCACATGTATATATGCGTCAATATTTGAAGTTTGTATCATCTCCGGCGTGTAAGACAAATTCTGACATAAAAGTGACTTGAGAAAATCATGGCGTGTAGGAAACAAGAAGGAATGACAGCTGACGTGCGTGGGATTGCAGGCATGTGTCACAACTTTTGACGCGTTTGCGATGTTAGCGATTTCGGTTATGTATAACAAAACTTTGGACCTAGGAACCATTTCAGACACGCTTAACGTGCAAGTGATCACAGACACGTGATCACGGACGTGCGTGTAATCAAAGACACGTAAAAGTAGGCCTACATTTGACTTGCGTGTAATCAGACACCCATGAGCACCCCTAGAATGACGTGCGTTTGATCACAGCAACACATGAGCAGGCCTACGTTTGACGTATTTGTGATCACAGACACGAATGACTGCGTTTGACGTGCGAGTGATCACAGACATAAATGATATATTAGAAACAAAGACAAAAATTAAGAAAGAAACACCAATAAACATCTTACGTGCTAAAGACACAATCAAATTAAGAAAGAAACACTAATAAACATCTTATGTGCTAAAGACACGATTAAAATGATATACACATTATCTGCTAATGCAACCGCAATCTGAAATAAACATTTCTAATCAATACGCAGCAACGATCAAAAAAGACCAACGATAAACCCGCAATCAACAATTGGTTTGTTTTCCCCCTCCCCCCAAAAATCAACCTTAGGACAATAACACTTTGAAAGATGTTTCTACCAACATTTGTCAAGATGACATTTTCATTCACGGAGCCACCGTTCTCAGTAAGATAAACCCTGTTCCTTGCCACTGAACGTGCGGGTAAGGCGGTGGTGGTGGTGTGGGGGGGGGGATGCGGAGGAGAAAGAGTTTGATAGGAAGCGAGAGATTGAGGGAGGGGGAGTGGGAGAAAGGGGGGAGAGAGAGAGAAAGAGCTGGAACGAGGAACAGTGGAGTTTGTCTTTTTCTGACCAGCTACGGGCCATTTAAGGATAAGGTTTAATATCGGCTGGACAGTCCTCATGCATTATTGGAAACAGGTTAATTGGTGCACTATATTAGACAAGCCGCGTGTTAACAGCAGCTATCAAGTTGAAAGGAGATAAACAGCACTGCGTTATCACTGTCCTCAAGATATTACAGGGCAGGCCGACACATTTTTCAACAGACTGGTTGACGCGTTGAACCAGCAGAAGAAATATGTCTGTAAATCATCATCTGCTTGTGCCACATAAAAATAAACGTGAATTCATCAATTGAAAATGTGAAATCTCAGGAAATTTATGTTTAGTACACGTATACATGTTAAGGCTTATGTTTACTACACGTATGCATGTTCAGGTGGCCTAGACTGAAAACTGTCGAGTTCTCCAGAGATGATGGAGACCAAGATGGGTCAAGATACGGGATTTCATTCATAAAAGCAAGGACAGGTTCTTTACAGTACCCTTTAGCCAAATCCTTGTTGTTTTGTGTAAGGGAGATAATTTACAAGCGTATCGGTGTTGGAAGTTGCGTGTATACGGCGAATTAAACAATGTCAGAGCATCAAATTGTCCGAAACCCAGATTAATAAACAAAAGACTTTTCTCTCTCTTTAATTTAGTTTATTTATAGTGTGTAGTATGTCTGAATGCGTGTTCGTGTTCGAAATTTGTTAGACGCCTCAATCCACCCGTAAGAAACACAAGCGTGGATCTATTTCCACCTTTTACTTCAAAACAACAAGAAATTATTTAAATGAGTATAAAAACACACGTTCATGTCATCATCCCACACCCACTAATTAGATCTATTCCCCAGTCACACAATCCAAAGGAAGGTTCTTGTTGATAAAAATGGATACCGTGCCTTTGCCGTTCCGCACGCACGAGATCCAATAGACTACTATTCACAGTTCACCCCTAAATGTTAGTGTCAGACAATTTCTTAAAAATTATAAGTAGAAGCGATGTTCCGGAAGACAGGCGAGGTTACTGAAGACGGCGGTGAAATTGAAGGCAGACGATGTTGCGAAAGATGACGATATGTGGACGGGCGATGATACGACCCACTGGTCCACTCGTGGTTGACGAATATTTAACTAAAGCTCTTTTCAACACAAACCAATATTTCAACGTTTCTCAATGTAACACTTCAATCTCTCTTTACTTGCAGTCGTAAGTTGACTGGGTCAGTACAGCGATCGGCCTTGGTTCTGTGTGTCTGTGGTGGTGGGAGGGTTGTAGTGTAAGTGCGCGTGGTGTGGCGGCAACTTTCTGTCTAGCAGTGTGTAGAAGTTTGGAGGGATAGTTGCGGGCGAGGATAAAGTCTACCATTCCGTCGGATTGTTCATGGAAGTCAGTGTCGTCAGAGCATAATCTGCGGAGTCTCAGAAACTGCGAGTAGGGTATGCTGTGCAGGGTGGAGGGTGGGTGAGATGAGTGGAAATCAAGGTAGGAGTGTGAGTCTGTAGGTTTGTAATGGATGGTGCTTGCTAGGTGGCCGTTCTGCAATGTTATGTTGATGTCGAGGAATGTGACAGAGGTACATGAAATGGTGTAGGTGTATTGAATGACCCCCCTCCTTCCCCTTAACCCCCTCCCCCTCCGTCTCTCTCTTACTTTTTCTCTCACCTCCTTCCCTCTCTCTCTCCCTCTCGCCCCTTTACTCGCGCTGCTTTCTCTTTCTCTCTCCCCCGCCCACTCTCCACACACCTCCCTTTCCTACCCACCTTGCGATTGGCTGCCCCTCTTTTTAAACCTTCTTACCCACTGTCCCTTGGCCATTCTCCTGCTTTGCAGCCAACGCGCCACATCTACTGCAGATAAGTCTTTTTCCGTTTCGTTTTTGTGTCGTCCTGACGAAGGGGTAGTGCCCCGAAACATGTAGATTGTCTTCGTCTTTGTCCCTTTCTAGCTTGGTACAGTTCCCTTGTTTTACATTTAATTTAGAGAAAAATAACCAAGTACATAAGTATAATGGGCTGTATACTCAGTACCCAACACTAGAGCTGTATCTCAGTATAATGGGCTATATACTCAATACCCAACACTAGAGCTGTATCTCAGTATAATGGGCTGTATACTCAATACCCAATACTAGAGCTGTATCTCAGTATAATGGGCTATATACTCAATACCCAACACAAGACCCATATCTCAGTATAATGGGCTATATACTCAATACCCAACACTAGACCCATATCTCAGTATAATGGGCTGTATACTCAGTACCCAACACTAGAGCTGTATCTCAGTATAATGAGCTATATACTCAATACCCAAAACTAGACCCATATCTCAGTATAATGAGCTATATACTCAATACCCAACACTAGACCCATATCTCAGTATAATGGGCTATATACTCAATACCCAAAACTAGACCCGTATCTCAGTATAATGGGCTATATACTCAATACCCAAAACTAGACTCATATCTCAGTATAATGGGCTATATACTCAATACCCAACACTAGAGCTGTATCCCAGAAATCCCACACTCAACCAAGACTGCTTAACCCCAACTACACAACTCATACAAAATGGAGACCAACAAGCTGACAGAAATTTTTAAAAAAGTCAGGCAATTAGAACAGAAAATGAGAAACAAGAGATGAAAAAAACACCACACACCACTAAGATGAAACAAGAGATGAAAGGAAAGACAGAAATAAAAGAGATAATGGATAGAAAAGTGTAACCAGTGGTTACAGTCAGATGGGAGAACACCAGCAAAGCCAGCCTCGCTTTGGGGTCTGCATGGGAAATGGCAAAATCCAATTTACAGAGTTGATAAAAAAGTAAAGATTAATTCATTGAATAAAAACTGCCAAACGAAAAATTTATTCAAGCAAAATGCTCGCAAGAAAATTTGAAAACAAAGGTACAAAAACAGTTAACTCGCAAACAACATACATCCAGATTATCAACTACCAAAAAAAACTACTCTGTGATAATAAACACCAAAATACAGACCTGTGGACCCCTAGACAAAGCTTCTCACTACCTCCATGACTTTCTTCAATATTTTTTACCGAGCTTTATTCAGAAGACAGTGCATGGCCACTAAAATCCCATTCTTGCTCTCATCTCTCTCTCCTCTTAATGATTAACAGCACACCAACTGACCTCGCCTAAAGAATGAACACAGTCATATTCCACAACGGTTTCAATGATTATAAACAGCACACATCGCCTAAAGAATGAACACAGTCATATTCCACAACGGTTTCAATGATTATAAACAGCACACATCGCCTAAAGAATGAACACAGTCATATTCCACAACGGTTTCAATGATTATAAACAGCACACATCGCCTAAAGAATGGAAAACACTAACAGCATACAAACCTAAAGAATGAAAACGTCCTATTCCAAACCAGACGCAATGATTATTCACAGCACAGATAACCTTTTAAAAATGGGGAAAATTCTATCCAAACCAGACGCAATAATTAACACCACACATAACCAAAGAATAAAAAAACCCTATTCCAAACCAGACGCAATAATGAACACCACACATAACTAAAGAATAAAAAAACCCTATTCCAAACCAGGCACAGTGATTATTCACAGCACACATAACCTAAAAAATGGGGAAAAATCCTATTCCAAACCAGATGGAATGATATTTCACAACACACATAGCCTAAAGAATGGAAAAAATCCTATTCCAAACAGACGGAATTATTATTCACAGCACACCTAGCAAAAGAATGAAAACAAATCATATTACAAATTACACAATAGTCTCATTAACAGCAAACCTGTATTCCAGCCTATAAGTGGAACACAACTTAACTGTCACTTTGGCTCCCTTGCATCTACCTTAGTTGCCAAATCAGCTTTTCCTGCCTTCTTCCAACCTGTCTGGCAATGTGCTCAGCCAGTCATTGAGATATGTGTTGAATGCATTTCTGTCAATTTTGTGCCTGTCAACTATTGCATCTGCCAAGAAACAAAAGCAAAAAAAGTTATAAGCAAACGACATTCACCCATATTAAAAGACACAATTATCATTTATTTTAAAGCTAATAACAGTAGTATTAGTAAAAAATGACTAAAAGAACATCTACTGTTAATTTTAATCAACGAATTATGATCTTATACCCTTCTTAACACCCCTTTCCAACAACGGAAAACGTGCAATGCAAATGTTCCATGAAAATCTTATATTTCCAATAATTTTTAAATTCTGCTGGAATGATGAGGATGATGAAATTCATTAACCTCTGCTTAAGCTCAGAAGATGAGTCATGCTAAAAATGCCATATGGTCCCAACACAAGAAGTGTGTAGCATGTTACTTAACATAACAGTCACCTCCTAATGCTTGTGGCTGACACACAAATATTCGGGAAAAAACCCACCTAAATGCCATAAAATAAATGTACAGCTCCAAAAAGCATTTGAACAGGCAGCTTGTTTGTCCTAGAACTGTGGAGGCAGACCAGTTCTTCATTGCGAAAATGAGACCAGCCTGTTTACAACTCATCCTTAAGAAAAAACATTGTGAATGTACATTGCCTATTTTTATGTTCCGTGCAATGCTACATGGACCCTTAGGCAATTTTCACATTGCTTTTTAATTTTTTAGTTTTCTGATTTCTTTCATCACCCACATATCATAGACTCATGATTTTCAAGAATACAATTTAAAAAAATAGGCACCTGATTAGCAAGCGTTGCAAACCACTTGAGAGGCTTTTATTATAAATCTTTGAACAAATCAAATTTTGAATTAGAAATGATTTTTTTCTCTCATTATTGTAGCTCTTTGGATCATAAACAGACAACTCTTGAAAAACCTTCAGTACTAACTACTGCAATGCTGTGAATCTATAGATTAATATGCTTGAATTTTTTGGCAGCCCAGTGGTATTCAGGGTTTTAAACGCAACAACGAACCAGCTCTATAATCTCACACTTTGCTTTTCAAGAAAAAAAATTACCTAAATATTATTTTGGGTACAAAACTAGTAAAATTCATCTATGGTCAATGAGATATCAGGACTGTAAAAACATTCTTACTGTAAAGTGCCTGGTTTATAGTCGGCAGAAAGACGCCTTCGCTCTGTTTTCCTGCTTGTTGTTTTCAGTGAAGTTGTACAGTGACATGCCCTGCAGGTCTGGGGCCATTAGCTGTCCCTCTGCAGTTCGCAGGAAATCTTTGTAGTCCCCCCTCCTCCTCCAGAATACTTCAATGACGCTCCTTTAATAAATAAAAAAATGTTTCCCAACCCATAATCCCAACAAACCATCCCATGCCGCGCCCGCATGGGATTCTCGTGGGAAAACTTGTGGGACAGGCCAGGGAATCCGAGTGGGTTACACGTGGGTTTTGGAAACGAGGGCAAGTGGATTTCCAGTGGGACAGATGTGGGATGCGCGTGGGATCCCTGAGGGAACGTGGGACAAACCCTCAGGGATCCCACACCTATCCCCCTCGGAAATATGAGGGATATGCGTGGGATACCTTGGGGAACTTCAGACAAACCCTGAGGGATCCCACGCCTCTCCCACTGGGATTCCAAAGCTCCCCGAGGCATCCCAGCCTTATCCCACACCTCTCCCACTGGGATTCCACTTGCACTCACGATCGGTTCCCAGGTATTTCCCACTAAGTTTTCCCTTTCCTGTACCACACGTTTCCCATTCATTCTTTTTAGGATTAGTGGTAATAATTAATGGCCGATTGGGGTGGGTCATGTAAAACAGCAAGCTTGGTTTATTTTCTAGGATTGTTTATCTTTTCAAACCGCTAATCAAAACGACAAGAATGTTATTCATTCTCATTTTGACATTTCAAATTGTCTTGTATTACAACGATCAGTGCTTCTAGTCCTACTAGCCTAGAAAATATACATCTCATCACTCGAAAGTATACATCTCATCACTAGAAAATATACATCTCATCACTAGAAAATAACATCTCATCACTAGAAAATATACATCTCATCACAAGAAAATATACATCTCATCACTAGAAAATAACATCTCATCACTAGAAAATATACATCTCATCACTAGAAAGTATACAGACAAAAAAGGCTGTATTTCTCACATGTGCGATTTTTACTGTTAGTAGGTAAGGATGGCAGGTAATTTCAGACGGAGGGATAGGTCTAGTGCTTTCACCTCGAGGTGACTTCGCGCTACGGGAAGGGGTTGGGGGGAATAGGGTAATATTACTAAGCTGGGCACCGAAACAACCACCAGACTGATAATGCAGTAACAAACACAGAACTGCAGGCTATTAATTGTATTGTGTATCCTGAAAGGTCTCACACAAGCAAATGAAACTACAAACAATAAATGTACTTACTACTTACCAATCGCAATTTGCCGACCCAATTGAATTGTCGACTCGACGAGTCATGGATCTTCCACGTGTGCTGATCCAAGGGCCGGAAAGTTAAATTTTATTTATCCTAAACAAAGATTCACCAGTAGCCTGAACAGTCAATATGACGAACAGTTTCTGTTGCTGAAAGTCCCAGTAAAACAATCGCCGATCCACTAAAATCCAAGAAAAAATGAAGCCCGTGAACTAGATCTATATCTCTCCACTGCTTGAGGAGGCCCACAATGCAGAAAAGACTACAAATAAAATAAAAAATGAACATATATGAACACTTGATGTGCTTTTTATCATAAATCAGAACTGCCAAAAAATTTTGTGGTGAGAAATGCGGCAAGTCATTTTATATTTCAGTAGAGAATCGGATGCTACTTTTTGTTTGTCTTGGCTAGCAAGCTGTCAGCCAGCCATGCTATTTTTAGCGGGCGTGCACGTGGATTGGCGGTCCTTGGCGTTGGACTGCCTGCCAGGGTGCGAACAATGACTGGCAGCCAAGCTAGCCCCAAGCTTGATTCAGGGCGGTATTGCAGTTGCCAAGGAAGGCAGTCTTCGCCAAGCTTGGGCCAGTGGTTCCCTGCTGCTTGGGACTCGAAATGTATATCCTCTCGGGGAAATACATAAAACAACAGAACTCCAATTCTGTTACTTCGGGTAACAGGGAGGGGTCTGCAGTTTGGTGTCCTGGTGGAGGCTATGTATGGTCCCGCTGGCTGGCCTCTCTCCTGGTGCACTGATGATGGCTTGAGTAGCCGGAGTGGTGGAGTTTTCGCTGGTCTGACCTACCGCCGACCTACTGCATTCCTACATTCTTTTTATCTCTACCGCTAAGGTGCTATGTGTTATATTGGTTTACTTTGATGTAGTCTGTTTTTATTTTTAGTGTTTTACTAGTTGCCTTTCATGGCTGCAGAATGTTACTGTAAGTGAAACAAACATTGTAAATAATCTTATCTCGTAACTTTAAATCGTGTCATATAGTAATACATCCAGCACGAATATTAGTATAATAAATTGCAACAGATTTCTTTTCAGTGAAAGTAAGACTGATTGTCTAATTACTAGTAATTAGAGGACAGTTGAATTTTTTTAAGGACATGCATAAAGGTCACAAACCCAACACTGAAGTGCAGGATTTAACACTAGAAATTTAATGGAGTAAAATTGACTCGGTCTTTCACATGGGTTCGTCTTTTTACCGAAAGATTTGCTGAGTATTGAATAATAACTGCTATTGCAGTTAAGGCACTGCAGTGCAATATATATTTAATAACCCGCAATATTTAAATCAAATTCGTTGCACATATTAATTAACACATATATCCACTGCACTAACACGCACACAGGCGCGTGCGCGCACACACACACACTATATCAGATCACTATAGCATATTTGTATGTTCTAGTTCCTTATATACGAATGCTTATATATCTGTAAATATATAAATATATGTTTTGCTCTTATATATCAAAGAGCGTTGAATGTCAGATATTACTAATAGAGATAGTATTTCAACAAGGAACTCAACGTGCAAAGGGTTATGTTCAAGTAACAAAGTAATCCGAAAAAGGCCATTGGGTGTGAACAGTATCACGTTTGACCAAGGAAGTAGTTTGAGCAAGACATCTGAATATGCAAGATATGTGAGTGTAGAATAAATTAGAATGACAGTTTGGTGTTAAAAAATTTTAACTTTGAAAGAATTACTTGGTGAATAAAACTCACGTCACATAATTAGTCATGGGATATTTTGAGTAATCGGAACTTAAAAGAATGGGACAGGTGGATCAGATACGAACACCTAAATGAGATTTTTTTAAAAATCTCGGAGACAGTTATCTCACAGATTTGAAACATTTCTTTACCGCTAAAGACAACAGAACGACTTGTAACTGTCAGTAGAAAGGATATATTCAAGCCTTCCCCCAGGAACTCTAAAAGCATCAAAGGGCAAGACGGCGCGAGTGCGCGGGTTGGCAAGTTGCATTTTATGTGCTAGATGGAGGACGCACAGCAGGCGGGGGGATTTATATGTGAGAGGTGGGACATCTCGACCTAACATTTGGACTTTGCTGAATGACAGTTGAAAGGCGGGGAGTAAAAACACGCAGATGCAGGCACCCAAACGGAGAGAACTTGAACAGCAAGCTGAGATAATGCATGATGCGCTGACATGATCCACGGCAGACCGCAATGACACATAACACGCTGAGATGGCACATGACACGTTGAGATTACACTAGACATTCTAAGACGTCACATAACATACTGAGATAGCACATGACCGGACGGACGCGCGCACACACACGCACACACAAACACATACACACACCTTTGAAGGGTGAAGTTCTCCATGTGTGGCACATAGAGGATACACGCACCAAGAACATCTATGACACGTAAATTTCTACGCTGATACAAAGGATGTCACACTGAATTGAAATACCACGATGCTAGATAAAGTACAGACAGCACTCGGAGCAAGGCACGAAAAGCTTTGTAACTAAATATTCGTGGCCAGCGTCAGAGCTTTGCCACGTGACATGCCTAAAGCAATTATGGACAAGGATTTTCACGTATCAAGCCATTGCAGGGTCGTGTAATGCGGGGTGTAGTGGGGGGGGGGTCACGCTCTCTTTCTAAGTAACTGTATTCCGCTCATGAATTGTACACCGAATTGCACAGTGGGTAGCTTTTAGACATTTCTGAACCAGCTATCGAATGTTGTGCAGTTCCATATGGTAATCAATATAATCTTACGGTCATTAGCATGTGTTAGATCTCAATGACAAGACACTAATGACTTACACTGATTTAAGTGATCTCAGTAATTCATGTCATTGATCTCGGTGATTTCACAGTATCTCACTGAGCTCACAATAATAAAAATGTCATTGATCTCGGTGATCTCACAATAATTAAAATGCAATTGATCTCAGTGATCTCACAATGCCCTTGATCTCAAAGCTCTTAAAGTAGTTTTCTTGGATCTCAGGGTTAAATGTCGCTTATCTTCCAGGGGACAGTTCGGTGGACTTTTCTCCCTCGTAGTGCTGACAAGAAACTCTGTGCCACACGCCAACTAATTTATGGTGTCCAACAGGTATTCCCCATTTATTATTCTTGCACAGGGTTCGTGGAGTAAAAATATCGGACCCACAGCGCCTGGTCGCACGCACGCAGCACAAACACTGTAGACAGAGGCAGATGACGAAAAAATATTGCAAACGTAACACGACAGAAAAGTACTATGTGGTCAGACGGCAGTAACACGACAGAAAAGTACT
>SMGT01014464.1:63963-78640 GCA_004794575.1 Lanistes nyassanus
GATCTTCATCCTTCTCAGAGGTCGAGTTACTTATAATAACTTATACAAATTCAAGTGTCTTTCACCGTAGATCATCATCCTTCTCAGAGGTCGAGTTACTTATAATAACTTTTACAAAATTCGAGCGTTTTTCACTGTAGATCTTCAATCTTCTCGGAGATTGACACAGTATTCGCAGAAGGACATCAATTCGAGTTTACAAAAATCTTCCTACCGGGAAGTGTCTACCGGGAAGTGTCCACTACATCCATGCGAAGGACCTCCACTCGAGTTCCTTCAACCGAACGCTCACTTGTGGCAGGAAATGTCTGCTCCTCCACGTTAACAGTGCAACTTTCTCTCTCTGTCTCGCTGGAGCTGGCAGTCCTCTAAACAGGACACGCTGACGCTATCTCAGTCGTCCGCTCCTACATCCATCTCTAGGGGATGTACATCTCGTCTCAGGAGGCGCTGACGAAGCCTCGGCACGAAAATCTAACCAGAAACAAAAATCCTACGAAAACTCATTACTATAGTTTCCTATTTCTAACAGTACAAACAATCACAAAAACAAGAAGAAAAACTCCCATGGAGTGTCTGGCCTACCTCCTGTCTAGGCAGAGGGTTTGGTCACAAAAATCTCTACGCTCTCTCAGCGTTTCCAGTGCCGATGAAGGGGCTCTGCTCAGGTGTCTGGGCACTTGCAGAAACGTCCGTCTCGTACGGTCCCTTGCAGTCGTCGGCTTTCTCTCTTACACACACGTCAGTTGTCCTCTCTACTTCAACATAAACTACGCCTTCCTATTCTCGCGCTCTGATCGCCTCTCAGTGTTCTAAAAATAGCGCTTAGTCACCGCTCACTCTGACTACCTTACTCATCACGCGTCATCGCTCGCATGGCACGTTTCCGTGACAGACATGATCAAAATTTTCAGGAAGTTTTAAGTTCATAATTGAGATGTTCCATTAATTGCTCTTGCCTACCTGGGTTAGAGAAAACATTCATTTGGCTTCTGAATTTCAACAGTTTTAGCCCGTCGGGGAGGGAAGATTTTAGATTTTATTACCCCCCCCCCCTTCTGCACATTGTTCTGGCTTTTCCATCTGTTTTGATATTCAGCTACAAAAAAAGCAGCATAAAGATGATTATTAGTCCTAAAATCTATCACCACAGTGGCGCGTCTGCATATCTATGCGAGTAAATAAATTGGAGAGTGGGGGGAGGGAGAGTATTTTCTCGCCAAAAGCCCTTTCTTCTACTCGTCTGCTACTTGTCCGATAGGGCAAGAGGGCCCACTCGTGTACAGGACAGACTGCGCGTGTAGCTATATGGCCGGCACCATGGTTCTCAACTCGCCGCGCGCCACGTTCCTCAGAGCACGTGCAACAGCGAGCCAACGCGCGAGGGACGTGGAAGTCTGTCGCGGGGTCTGAAGAGGTGGAGTGCGGGAGGGGAGGCGCTCTGTGCAGCGGAGAGAGACAAGCAGTGGGCAAGGGGGAGGGTTAGAGAAGTGGACGATGCTGTCGGCAAATGAACTAGCAGCAGACTCGCTTTGCACACCGCGCCCAGCAGCAGTGGTGTAGACAGGTAGCCCTATAGACACGCGCTGCGCTCACGGCTGGAGAGGGTGGAATGTCACTGACAGTGACGTGTCGCGTTCTGCCTATTGCCCGCGTCTGAAACCTTCACGCTTGACTTACTACCGGCTTGTCCACGTCTTTTCTGAAGCTTATGGGGAGAAAATCTTGAGAAAAGACTCTTGAACAATACTTTATTTTGTGCAAGATTTTATTTTTACAACGCGCTGAGTCGTGACAAACGTACGTGTGTGACACGGGGACTTTGGCTGCCTAGCTATAACAAAATCGGCGAGATACAGGAGTACATTTCGGTTGTGACAAAATCCTGTCGTCTACCTAACAAGCAAATTTCCTACCTGAAAATATAATTTCAGTGTTTATAAATCACACACAGGCGAGTTCAGGTAAGTGCCTATGTTATTAGCTGACATTACTGTTACCTTCGGTAATTTGTGTCCACCTGTCAGATGTCAAATTTTTTTTATCTATTGGAAGATTGATGTTTTTGTATTAAAACTCTGTGTGTGTGTGTGTGTGAGAGAGAGAGAGAGAGAGAGAGGCAGGCTGTGTGTGTGAGTGACCTGTCAGATATTTTACCTATTGCAAGAATAGTGAGTTCACGTCAGGTATGTCACGTGTCTGGTCTGTCAGCCATGGTTCCTAAGGATACTGCTAACACGCGTAAACCCACTGGAAAACAGACCCCAGCCCCACCTCTCCGACTCCGAAGCGCTCCCCTGCCTCTAATTTAAAGATAACTGAAGAATTCCGTGACTTTTGACTGGAAAATATTCACTGAAGTGGCGGGGGAGGGGAGGGCACAAAAATCGTCCTGGAATCGAACCAGTGATATCCAAGGCTTCAGTTACTTTAAGAAGGATCTCTACAAGAGAAGCCTCAGATCAAAGTATTTAATGGTTAGGGTTAACCCTAACACTAACCCTGATCTTTACAAGAGAGGCCTCAGATCAAAGTATTTAATGGTTTTGTGAAATTTTCTTTTAAAAAAATGACTTGCAAGCAAAGTCAGCCATACATTGTGGCGATGACATTTTGCTGCACGCAGATTCTATTCGCCGAAAAGCTGTCTCCATTTTGTAAGACGACAGACGAGGTTTCTTTCATCAACGTATGGGTTGTTCTTGGGTGAAGAACACTGCCTGAAGAAAAGCAGGCCATAATTGAATAGCTTCCATGGAAGACCATCTGGGGAATATACCGTCAGCTGCGCACCTGCAGGACGCGGGGCCCACAGCCACAAGACTAACACCTCCAACTATTCACTGCGCGTCAGAAGACGAAATCGTCGATTGGTGCGAGATCCTCACAGATGACATTGAGCCCAACTCAATACTATTGCGAAAACAGTGGGTGTTCTGGAGCTGTTTGTAGACGTTGTTGAATTGAAGATCTTTATAAACACACACGCACTGAGTTCAAGTGCCCATATGTAGGTAAAAAAGTTTTGATTGTATGCGTGCATACACAAATATATGTATCCACGCACGCGTACGCAGCTGGTACATCTGGATCTGTGTGAGCGCGCGGGTGCGTATGTATATTTACGAATGCGTGGGCTTTGTGCACTTACTGCCTTACAAGAATGGAAGATTACTCGTTTAAATTTTGCATGTTTGCAGAACGAACTGCTAAATCTCAGAAAAAATGACTGCGAGTCAGACCCAAACCCTTTCCCGTCACTATCGGCATAAAACTCTGCTGCTTTGCGAAAACTGCAGAAATCTGACCTCGTCAGTCGCACGTTCTTATGTCACCCTGCTCAAAATAGTCTGACCGTCCAGGAAATGGTTCCAGTAAATCTGTTGTGCGTTTTGCAGTAAAGTCACTGACTGGTAGATCTATGGAAGACTGGGTTGTGAGTTCTGAGGCCTTCCGTGTTTTCTCTTTCGACGCTGGTTGTTTGCCGATTTTATTTTTACATACAACGCAGTTTGGCGTGAACTGTGACCATGTGGTTGTGTTTGTGTTTGTGTTTGTGTTTGTGTTTGTGTTTGTGTTTGTGTTTCAATTTCGATGTCATTTTATAGCAGTGAACTTCTTAGTTGCAGCTGGGGCGGTCCTTGTCATCGTTTTGTTGTAGAGTCCCGTAAATGACGGGGGCTGGTTCGTGACAGTTTATGTAGGTATTGGGCATTTTGGTGCTGGTTCGTGACAGTTTATGTAGGTATTGGGCATTTTGGTGCTGATGTTATCTGCTGTGTTTCTGTGCTGTCGTCTGTCGAACTGACGTAGACAACTCCGAATGGAGCTGTCACGAAACAATTCCCGGTAGGCAGATCAACAGTCGTGTTGCCCCAGAAATTCTACCAGATGATGACATCTCCCTTGTCTCGCGAAGGAGTCTGGTCTAATTCGATATAGAAGTGTTTGACAATTCTGTGATAGGTTGATCTGTCGTGTGTCTGTGTGTTTACCTTGTAACGTTTTCTGGGGTGTGCTGGAATTTTAGGGAAGAAATAAGAAATGTATACACCTTACCCTGACCCCACCTTTTCAAGCAAAAGGTACACGACCAGATAACTCAACACATTTATTGAACTATAAACATTAGAGATGAAAGCTGAGGAAAGAGAGGTGTAGATGAACGAATACGTAACAGTGCGTTTGTGCATATGTGTGTGATAACAACAGTTTGTGGTATGTAACAATTCTCTGAACAATATGTAGTACAACTAGCATACAATTAAATTCATACGTAAAAGCGTGATATCGCAAAAGACTACTTGCGGGGAATGAGTTATCCAAACCGGAATGGAACAGTTAATCCAAAATCGTTCACATTAGATAATAGTCCGCGGAAGTAGTCCGAACAAGATGGGATAGTTGACACAGAAGATGCAGTTCGTAGTGACGCAAATGTTCTGAATGAAGAACGTAGACCTGAGAAAGTCTGTAGCAGGGTCAAAGGTGAACTGTAATTCCAGTTGTACCGTTCCAATAGACTTCAGTAGATGGAGCTGGTCCAGAGGTATCAGGAACACTGGTTACGAGCAACGTGTCGTACAGTTAGTCCGTTAGTCCTTGAGATGTCCTTGCTTAACTGTCGCAAGTTAACGCCTTGTTCCTCATAGATTTCAGATCTATGAGGACAGTCCACTCTCACTAGTGGATAAATCCGCTAGACTCCACACTCCCAGCCTACTATTAGACTGTTTATGATGAGAGACAGGTTCACGGAGATGAATACTGACAACCTTACACCACTGTAGACTTAACAACATCTTATGCTTCTTTCATAAGATGAGGAAAAGTTGACAACATAACTCACTCCCAGAAGTGTAAAAATCCTTCTCACGACGAGTAATGAACTAATTCGGTTGTCCCGCAATAGTTTGCTATGTAACTATACGGGTACAGCCTTCATAGGAGCGCGTATAGCGAACGTTAACCGTTGACAATGGATTCAAGACGGGGCGACTCTTTCACTTCCCGCTGCTTTCTTTCCACAATCACTATTCTCCTAGGCGGGTTGAGTCCATGCAAGGAGACACATATCTTCCAGCGACCGCTTAACAGTCTTACTAAACTAACAGCGCGTCTTATTCCGTCAGATGACCGTTAGAAAGTTTCCCAAAACTAGCAACACGTCTGATTTCCTCGCATCTCCAGACCAAACTGATCAAAAGGCGTTAAACCCTACCCAACATCTCTCCCGTCCCCCCTCGCAACCAAATTCTTATCTTTCCATTGGCTCGAGAAGATTGAGTCTTACGCGTTTTATTAAAGAACAAATGACGTCTTTCCCTTCTATTACTACGTAATTTTATGCGTCACTACCGTGTCAACAATTTCTTGAATGAAAGAATACAACGCTATATAAGATACATTAAAAAGGAACATAGATCTTAACAATAGCGCTGAAGAAAACCTTCCATAACGTGACATACCTGCCGAGTGTCTGTGTTGACATGCAGTGTGTCTGTGTGTTGATCTATTATTTTAATCCGTCGTGTGTCCGTCGGTTGACCTGTCCTGTGTCTGTGGGCTGTAGTATAAAAACAACTGAGTGGTTTGTAGAAAGACGATGGGCCGTAATAGCAGGTGGCTGCCTTTGACATGAGTACCTACGTGTTTTGTGTCCTGTTCCTTTCGCTGCTAAGTTGTTGTTGTTGTTGGTTTGGGAGGGAAAGTGCTTCCCCCTCGTGGTGATTTCGCACTGATGGGAGGGGGGATAGGTGAGGGGAAAGGGAAGGGGTCTGCGGTTTGGTGTCCTGTCCTGGTGGAGGCTATGTGTGGTCCCGCTGGCTGGCCTCTCTCCTGGCGTACTGATGATGGCTTGAGTAGCTGGAGTGGTGGAGTTTTCGCTGGTCAGACCTACCGCCGCTGCATTCCTACATTCTTTTTATCTGTACCGCTAAGGTCCTATGTATTATATTAGTTTACTTTGATGCAGTCTGTTTTTATGTTTAGTGTTTTACTAGTAACCTCTGTCCTATAGCTTATTTGCTGGTTTTAGCTGGTTAATTCCCAATTTGATTTTTGATTTTTTTGTTGTTGTTTAGATAAGTTAGATTGGGATTAGATAAGTGTGGACAGGGCTTCAATACTTCCTAGTGCCCTTAGCGTCTAGGAATGTTACTATATTCAATAATCTTTATATGTTTATTTGTCTCCTTAAAAGAATTGAGATGTAGGAAAGCACGTTCAAGTTACACACTTTAAATTTTTCCGTTTGGCAAGCACAAAACATTTTGTGTTTGTATCACTCGTGATTCCAGAAGCGAAAGATTTCCGTTCTGGCAATTAAGGCTTCAAGCACGAGCTCGTCACATTGATACGCCCAGATTTCTTTTTTTAAATGTTCTTTTATTAAGTTAACACAAACGGAACTAAGCTTAAGCGATAGACGACACATACAGTCGACAGCTTCGGGGCATTACCCCTTCGTCAGGACAGCACAAACACAAACAGAGACACAGAGAGTTACACACACACACAGATAAAGACAGAAACAGATGGGAGCAAAGACAAAAAACAGGCGCTTGGCTGGGCGAAGCGGACAGAAGTGGGACGTCAGGCGCGGGGTAAGACTTACGCTTACAAGCATAAGCGAAAGAAGACGGGGGGGAGAGAGAGAACAGAGAAAAGAGGGCGAGACTGTACTTACTTTTCCAAAAGTAAACTATTGTTACACAAAACGTTGTTTGTATGGATTCTATCAAAGCTGTCCACTTTATTTGTAAACACACTCTGGTATATCTCTACCTCATATCTAACTATGGGCATGCAATTATTAGGTCTAATTCATTATCAGTGCAATTATTTTCTTCTAAGTCAAATAAAATAAGTTCTTCCGAAAAATGAAAATTATTATGTTTTGGTATTTGTTAACTGAAATCCTTTGCAAACCTTCCAGATTGTATTTACAATATTGCATTGCCACATTCAATGATTGTTTTCTCTTCTCTCTGGCATAGACTAAATACAGCGGAGGTGGCTGTTTTTCTTATACAGTGTACACAAAAATCTGTTTTTGGGGAGAGTTCGTTACAGTAGCCTTAATTAAAACCACTTCAACTGACAGTCTCAGATAGCTGGATGACATTTATGATAGTTTGGTTTTTAATTTTAGATTTGGAAACAGCCTGTTCCATTTGTTAATACCAGTTGGTACCGAGTGTGAACACCCTGTTCCATTTGTTAATACCAGTTGGTACCGAGTGTGAACACCCTGTTCCATTTGTTAATACCAGTTGGTACCGAGCGTGAACACCCTGTTCCATTTGTTAATACCAGTTGGTACCGAGTCTGAACAGCCTAGCTGCATCTGTACTGCTTTAGTTCCTGTCTCAATTACTTTCCTCACTAACTGTTTGTTGTGGTCCTTGTTTCCAGGCAACTGCAATAAACTTGTTTTAGTTTGGTATGATTTTACCTCGTCGATTTAAATAATATGGTCAATTGCCTTCAAAGAAGACAGTCAGGATCCGGTATCTCCAATACAATAATCCTTAAAGTGTAGCTAGCAGTCTTATTATTTCATCTATTTTCCCTCGTAGTTCAATTGCACAATGCTCTCTTTTTCGCTAGAAAACAATATTCCCTCGGCATCGAAGACTCCAGCAGGTTCTTATCTCGTAAATACTGCGTCTGACATTTCTTTCTCCTTCCTAGCCATACCACATGAGTTTTATCATAGTTGTTGCCTTAGACTTGACACATCTGCAGAACAGGTAAGGGTTCCAATAGCTTCGTGATTCTCCTTTACATCCAGACACAGGGCTGTGTCGTCTGCAAATTGGGACAGCAAGTGCGCAGATTTCACGCCTTTTGCTCAGTTACCGAGTTTGATACTAAAGCAAAGTGAGAAGTGATGAGTGAAAGCCATTCACCCGACTTATATACCAGACTCGACCTTCCCCGAGACCAAAGGGAGTGAACTTCGTGGCTGAGAGAAGACAAAGCCAGACAGAGAGAAAGGCTTTTGCTGTCGTTAGATAATGTGGTTTACTAACCTTTCTACATTGGCTTTTCGCCTGGCAATGCCGTCGCAGACATTCCCACAAGAACGCTTGCTGGCTGTTGGGTCATTCTCAGCTCTGTGACCTGTCATGTTGTGCGTGGGGCACCATCCCCTTAGATTCCAGTCAGTCCATTGTTCGTCACTACAGCTGTCTACAGAAACGTCACTTGTGGCCTGACGTACAGTGCTTGTTACGCAACCAGGTCATCGAAACCTTTTCCTTCAGAGAATTTTAGAACTCTGAAATCAGGCAAACAAGAATTATACCCACCCGCGCCTCACACAGAAATAGAAAAGTCTGTGTCTAACATGAATTTATATGCTTCCCTAATGGAACAATCTGTGTCTAAAACGAATGTCTGACTCACTCATAGAAAACTTTGTGTCTGTCGTGAATTAGTTTGACTCACCAATAAAACCACCTATGTTTTACATGACTTAGTCGAACTAATAAAAAAAACTGTGCCCGTAGAACAAATCCCAGCCGTGCTACGCGCATGCGCTTGACGTTCTCACACTGATGTTTGGTTGTCCCACGTGTTCTGAAGTAGTGCAGTTACCCTTCACACCCTGGTTATGGTAACTTCGCTTTAAATCCAGAATCTAAATAAAACTCACGTTTACGCCGGTACCTGATTATTCCGTTATGTTAATAGCTTGACCTTATCTGTTGTTCGTGATAACCAGGGCTGGCTTGCATGGCGTTCTTACCTCCCTTGTCATTCGTAAAAGCGTTCCTAACTCTACTAACGACCATATCTCCCGAAAACCGGCTGGCATGAGCGTTCGTAACCCTCTGACCGCTCCTAAACGTGGTGGTAGATTTACACACGCTAGCCCCCAGCAAATGTTCTTAGCCCAGAGCGGTCGGTAAGCTTGTGTGATCTTTAACTTCCAAGTCCCGTGGCAACGCCTACGTACTTCTGTCGTCTGCACCTGTCCAGAGAGGACCGCCTCGGTGGTCTAGTGGTTAAGGCGTCCGCTTCCGAGGGGGGAGGTCGGTGGTTTGCATCCCGGCCGAGTCATACCTAAGACTTAAAAATTGTCAATCCAGTAGCTGCCCTGCCGGACGCCTGGCACTACAGGGAACAGTACTAGGACTGGTTGGCCCGGTGTCAGTATAACGTGACTGGGTGGGACTGAGGCCCGTGTTGCGCCATCAGTCCCACGTGTGGCAGCACGTAAACTTTGTCTAAGCAACACCGTCCTGATATGCGCATAGCTTGCGGCTGGACGTTACAACAAATACCCCCCCCCCCAATATCTGTCCAGAGAGGATTGGAGCTGTTTGGAGGGATTACTTTTTAGTAAATATTTTGAAGTTTGAAGATGAAACAGAGTTCGAAACACACACTCCACACTTTAAAAATTGTTTGGCAGACCAGATCGACAGGATCCATTTGTTTTCAATGTCGATGGCAAACGCAATGAATGTAGCTTTTATTTTTAGTCATGCTGACTACAGTTTGAATAATTCTGTATGATACAGATAACTGTGTGCGTGTTTGTGTTTGAGCACCAGCCCTCCCTCACTCTCTCATTCAGCACGCACATACATTTCTTACTTCGCACCACACACACACATCACACCACACGTACCACACACACCGCAAACACCACAACCCCCCATACACCCCACACACCGCAAACACCACACCACACCACACCACACCACACCACACCACACCACACCACACCACACCACACCACACCACACCACACCACACCACACCACACCACACGTGTAACTTAAGGAGTCTAAGTATCTATCTGCCTCTCTTCGTTGTAATGCCTTATACAGGAAACAAGCCGGGCCTTGTGTAACAACTACAACAACCGCTGCTATAAATCAAGATCCTCGTGGAAAAATTACGTTTGACTGGGAAAAAGTACGCGATCTTCCTCGTCAGTATGTTGTCCTGTGTTATCTCGGTATTTTCAACCTCAGTGTAAAAAGTGAAGCACAGTGACGCAAGAACTTGAGATTTTATTAATATCCAGCGATCGCTACTAATAGTGGTTCATACAAACATTTTTGATCACTTTGTTGCGTTCCATTTCTGACACTACTTTCTTTTTTCCTTTCCCTTTATTGTTACAGCGCTATAAAAGTGCTCTTTTCACTTGTGTTGTAATGATTTTCAGTATAATGAACAATTTCAATTTCTTTGGGTTTAAAAAGTAATTTCCATTTGCTTAACTTAAGTGATAAACCCAGAGAACACCAATCTGTATGTAAGCACTAGCCCGTACAACTCAGCGCGAGAAGCAGACCCTACACACCAATGTCCCTAGTTCCGGTGTCTGCACGTTGGCGCGAAAAGTCCTAGCATCTGATTGGTTGTTGCCAATAGACACCAAAGAAAACAAGAAAGGCCCATTGGCTGATAACCATAGGGCGTCAAGGACCTCTCCCCCCCCCCCACAGACGTCACGCTCATAGCTGTGGGCTGCGCTAAAAACACTCATGCAAGCCGCGGTTGTCAGCCTCGGGAGGCGTTTAGCTACGACCAGCTTCGCTGCTAGGGGACAGGGTTTACGTAAAAGGACGCCCATGCAAGTCAGCCCTGTCTTTTACAGTTTGACAGTCTGACTTTTACTCTCATGTCTAGTAACCTGACTTTTTGCTGTGGTATTATAGTTCCTAATTCGACTTTTGCTGTTGTATCTAACAATCGGACTTTATATTTAACCAGAAGACCTTTGGCAGCTATCCCTGCAGTGACATGTTTTCCAGTGTCGAGATAAATAAATCGTGTGCTAGAACATTCCAGAAGTGAGCGAAAAGGAGCAGGTCTCGATTTTAGCAAGCATGAACCCAGGTAGATCTACAGGACACAACGTCCAGAAAATCCAGAAAGTGTCTGGAATGTGAATCAAGTTTCCAGAACCTGACGGACGGACCCGATTTGACCTAATCTGACCCAGGACAAAGAATGACTTGGCTATATGGGAATTAAAATAGTTTGTAGTGGTTTATAAATTTGAGTTCAGCAGATTACTCTGCATTGCTAGTGTAGAACTTTGCTATCTGAAGGGTAAACTCAATCACCACATGTTGTCTATGGGTGGTTGCATCATTTCAAACATTTTTAGTTAGTTACTTGTTTGTGCATAAAACATCCAGATAAATAAACATGATGTAGAACTGAGAAAGCGAATTGTCAGTTGTAGAATTCATGTTGAACATCATATGGAACGTTTGAAAAACTGACGAATCCTTCATAACATGATTGGTAGATTAAAAATAGCGCTGACTCACATATTGAGAATCTGCAACCAGCTCACTGATTTGCTTCCACCCCTCAGTGCACACTGTGGCCTTGTGCACGATTTTGGAAATGATTGGTGATCCAAAATCGAAGATCCAAAACTTGTTTCATGTAACACATAATGACACATAACACAAATGTCTGTCGCATAACAAAATGCGTAGGCTATAGCTCTACTCTTTTTACACTGTCAAGTGGATTTCAATCATTGAATTCTCAATTTACGACACTTTTAAAAACGGTGTGGAGCGCTGTTTGTATCAAAACAATAGTACTGAAAAGTAGTTCCTCATAAAAAATGTAACGATGTGCAGTAAAATGTTTAGTGTACATACCAGATACATGTACGAAAACTTTAGTGATGAAAGACGAGACCCAAAAGTCGCAACTATGCCAACTTACTGCGCAAATGGAGAATTTCAAAGCAATTTCATGTCCTGGTGTCATTATTTTCTTAACATAGCCATGCAATCACTGGCCTCTAACCGGTGATAAATAAGTGTGATATTATCACTATTTCACTTCTCCAAACATAGCATCACAAATGACGAAAGTTCCCTCATAAACACAGTGTTTTCCATTTTGTTTCTTCTTCTATCTGGTTAAACAGCTTGTGGCGCTTTGCTGAACAAATTAAATCTATTGCATCAAAATACTTCAACAGAAGGCTTGACATTTTGTTTGTTTTCGTCCCTTTAATCACATTGGATGGCATCAAGAAGTAGGCCAAGGCTGTTACGTCACACTGAATGTACTGAAGACTTTGATAAGTTTGAGTCTGTACATAATGACGCAACATCACGTGTTGGTGCACGAGCTTGAATTCTTGCGTACTCTCCTGTTTCATCATTCAGAGATGGTGTCAGAACTGCGAGACATCCAGTATTTCAAACGAGATTTCAAATCACGCTGGTGATGTCCTGTCCAGTCAAAGTGCTGCAACTAGGAGCGACGCACAGTATAAAACAAATGACTAGGCCCTGATTTGGTCTGCGAGGACTTGTCAACACATATGCATTAACGGAGGAGTTAGAGAGACAGAAAAAAAGATCAACGGACAGACACAAAGGTAGGCCAACAGTCAAAGGAAGGGAAGGGGGAAGGGGGTCTGACAGCCTGCGTGCCACGTAATCTCTGCTGCTTTTCACGCTCGTCAGCATCTGACACCTGTCCCTCGCACACGCGCAAAGACGTGTTACCTGGAGTCTGGCCTGTCAGAAGTGGGATTACCTTGCTAACTTTCACAAGCACGCAAGAACAACGACGAGAGAACGTGACTGCACTTCACCAGAAACCAGTCGTTCTGAACTCCCCACCCCAGCCCGTCACCTATTGAGAAGGCACAGATCTCCCCGTGCCGTGAGCGGGCTTTCTGTGTGCTAGCTCTAAACATTGGGAGGGGAACAGAGGAGAGAACCATGGGCATTGATAGTACGATCTGTAGATGGATGGTTGGAGCAAGGGAGGGAGGGACAGGTTGGCAGAATGGCTGTTTGGATGGACAGACATTGTAATGCCATGATCTGACAGGCATAGTGTCATGATATGACCGGTATAGGCATAATGTCATGCATAGTGTCGTGATCTGACGGGCACAGTGCCATGATCTGACGGGCACAGTGCCATGATCTGACAGATATAGTGTCATGATATGACAGGTATAGGCATAATGTCATGCTCTGATAGGCAGTGTCATGATCTGACAGACACAAAGCCATGCTCTGACAGACATTGCCATGCTCTGACAGACACAGTGCCATACTCTGACAGACACAATGCCATACTCTGACAGACACAATGCCATACTCTGACAGACACAATGCCATACTCTGACAGACATAATCAGCTACGACCGACAGGGAATGCGTCTGAGGAGTTGGGTTCAGTCTGCTTCTTTTTTCTTCTGTCTTCTCCTCCTCCTCCTCTTCTTCTTCTTGCTGATCTTTCTCATGTCCTCGTGTCCTTATGTCCTCGTGTCCTTATGTCCTCGTGTCCTTATGTCCTCGTGTCCTCATGTCCTCTGACATGTCATGGGGAGGTGGCCACACCATTCAGTCGCCTGGCTGGACCCCCTACGCGACAGACAGGCCATTAGACTTGAGTTTCTGTCATGCCCTGTGTGACAGACAGGCCATTAGACTTGAGTTTCTGTCATGCCCTGTGTGACAGACAGGCCATTAGACTTGAGTTTCTGTCATGACCTCCGTCCATCGTCTGCCGCTAGTCTGATCATGATTTTTGATGTCGCTCCAGTTTAGCCACTCGCCGCCGTCAGATTCCGACAGTAGACAGACCGTGTGAAGAGTTCGATAAGGTTTGTGTCTAATATCCCATCATACCCCATCTAGCTTAATAGGACTGAAATATTTCGATTAGTATCAGCGTGTTTTAATGATAAGCTGCCAAGTGGTCCTGCTGCTTTCGCCATGCTTTATCTACCGGAAATGGCCGAGGCATCACATGATCTCTGTTGGTGTACATGTAGTTCATATTGAATTTCGCACTCCGAATCACCACACGAGAATCACAATGTCTAAAACAGTCTCAAATCACGTATTAATCACAGTGAACCATGATTTAAAGAAGCAGTTTTGCGTGCCATGGTACACGAGAAAGACAAAAAAGCCACATTGAATATTCGCAGTTTTGGTTTTGCTTCCAGTAGGATCACATCATATTACATTAGCGTTAGCGGGGAATATCGGGATGATAAGGTGAATCATGAGACATCTTATTCCGCAGGTACTGATCCTCTCCTGAGATGCTGGTCGATGTCCATTTGTGACACTCGTAGGTCAGTGTGAGGAGGAAGATGTTGTTGCTGAGCTGGGCGTTGATGTCCATGGGGATGGGGGAATGCTTCAGGGAGGGGAGGAGGCTGCTGGAAGCTGACTCTCTTGGCTTTCTGCTCTCGAGTCTCGATCTCTACGTAGCTCACCGTCTGCAGTGAAGACGCTGCCCAGCTGCTTGCATTCATTGCTCTGTTTCAGGGATGTGTCTCATTCATGGTGATGTTATGGTCGTGACTTGTCTATCCTACACTAATTCTCTTGTCATACTCTCCACATGCTGTTTAGCTTGTTGGCATGTTCCTGTAGTAGTTCTGTCTCTCGTTTCACTTAGCAGGGCACGGTCATCAGCAAAGAGCAGTTCGTTCAGCGTGTCCGGATATCGATTTGCTTCTCTGGTGATCCTGTCTATATAGATATATATTTCTCTGGTGATCATATATATATATATATACTTCTCTGGTGATCATATATATATACTTCTCTGGTGATCATATATATATATACTTCTCTGGTGATCATATATATATATACACTTCTCTGGTGATCACACACAGATACATACTTCTCTG
>SMGT01014464.1:80648-91942 GCA_004794575.1 Lanistes nyassanus
GTCAGTGTTTGAGGTTGAGTCCAGTGGGTGCCATGGTACCGAAATGGGTAATGAAGTAGGATTCCATATTCTTACGGTCAAAACTGTTTTTCTGGTTTGGTGGCCAGCATGGCATGAAAACTCAAAACCAGTTTTGCCAAGCAGTTTACCGAACTGTTTTCCCCACAGGGCTGTTTGCCAAGCAGTTTACCGAACTGTTTTCCCCACAGGGCTGTTTGCCAAGCAGTTTACCGAACTGTTTTCCCCACACGGCTGTTTTCCAACCAGGTTTACCGAACCGTGTTTGGTTGGCCCTCGTGGTATTAACCAGCCCACCCATCGTTTCTGCTTCCTGCTCAGTGACTAGACAAGAACCACATAAAGATTGAGCTGACAAAGCAGAATTTGAGAGGCACGCGCACCTGCTGACAGACGCATTCCGGTAATTCTGGCACAGCTGATCTGACGATGAAAGGAAAACGGACGAAAATTTATTGACAAACAGAAAACGCACGCACGCACGCACGCACGCACGCACGCACGCACGCACGCACGCACGCACTCTCTCTCTCTCTCACACACACACACACTCCCCTCAAGCACGGACATACACAATCATATACAGTGTATGTAGCTCGTCTGTAGCCGCCAGTATCTGTGGTTTAGAAAAGGGCAGTTCTCCAGCGATTTTCTATTCATCAAGATCGACCACTCTGTGATATCGTTCTTTAGTGACAACTTTGTTGTCTCCACTTTTGTTGTCTGGGCGGGGTGGTGGGACCTCTTTCAGGTTATTGGTGCACAGTGTTAACCATGAAAAGGTCGTTAATCTCAATGCAGCGCAAGCTGGCGACAAGTGCGAATGGAAAATGCGTTTGTCTTCAAGGCATCGTGTTTGGCGTGCTCAGAAGAGACCTGTCCCTGGTCCTCAAGACAAATCCGGCCAAATCTTCCTCATCCCCACCCCCACCCCACCCCACCCCACCCCACCTCACCCTAACCGTTTTCGCCGTGCTGTCCACACTCCAAGACATATTGCCAGATCATTGCGTGCTCCTTGTCCCCGCATCTCTCTCCCCAAATGCTCACACCAAGCCTCGACTGTAAGACGTCTCGTACCCTTTGACTCGTAAGACATCGTCAGGCTGCGACCGCCAGGATCACTCATATCAGTCACGTGACCTGGAAGGTCGTGGTGGGGGCGGGTGTAGCGTTATGCCCAAGTCACTGAAGTAGAGATCACGGCACCACTAAGTGCTATGTAGCATTATGCCGCCGGACGGGTCATCGGTGCCAATGAGAGCTATGCAGCATTGTCATGGCACCCACAAGAGCAATGTAGCATTATTCCACAGGGCGGGTTCACGCGTACCACAAACGTAGAAGACCACAAATACCTGGTTTGCGGGTTAGTTCTTTTATTCCACACAGCCTGACAACTGGCCAACAGGCCTCTTTCTACGCCATACACCAAACTAGAACTCTGTAGTTCAATCGCGTAATAGCAAAACTAAATCTGAGCTCTCTATGCCGCC
Organism: Lanistes nyassanus; assembly: GCA_004794575.1. Lineage (NCBI taxonomy): Eukaryota > Metazoa > Mollusca > Gastropoda > Architaenioglossa > Ampullariidae > Lanistes > Lanistes nyassanus. The sequence continues at coordinate 82,163 of SMGT01014464.1, forward strand.
ATTTTCGACTTAACCACCTTCATCAGTCTGTCTCCTCCCCTATTAATTCCCACTAAGGTTTATATACCAGTGTTAAATTCCTAAGACTGACCTTTTCCGGTGTGCACGTGTGGCTGTGGTGGACAACTGCATGCTTGGTGACCCTAGTGGACGATGCATAGTTTGGAGTTAGGGCTCTTTTGTATATAGTTATTGAGTGCTGGGCGGCTTAAAATGGTGTGTCTAACCTCTCAGTTATGTCTGGCCTGCTAAGTGTTAAGTTCAGGCTCAGATCTGTCTTGAGTGGAATGTCCTATTCTAAACTGTACTCTGTGCCCTTACTAACCTACCTGCTACCTACTGCCTGGCACGCATATTGTTACACGGGGTAGGGGCATGCGGGAAGCAGCTTCCGACAGCCTCTGCCATCCTGGTCCGTCGTCTGCAGCAGAGCGGGGGGCGCCAGGTCCTGTCCATCCCTTGATTTTGTCACTCCAGCTTTTCCATCCTCTCGTCCTTCCGCCTTCAAGTGAGTCCTGCGAGACAGTCTCAGCGATCTTAACTTCTGTAGTCAGCCTTCCATCTCTAGTCACTGCAAAGTCGAGATATTTGAAACTTTCCACATCTTCAAACTGGTCTTCATTCCTACCAATGTCTGCGTCAGTGTTAGGGTTAACCCTAACCCTACCAATGTCTGCGTCAGTGCGTTTTTGGTGTTCACCATCACTTTACTTTTCTCAGAGCTCACTGCAGTCCATAAGTAACTGTCTGTCAGTTGCTGCAGTTCTTGGCTGCTGGCACGCAAAAGGTCGATGCCATCAGTGAAGCGCAGGTTGGAGATAAGTCTTCCTCTTATACAGATGACAGATTTATGTTTATTAGGAGGGGGTGGATTTTTCACGCATGATCTTTTCGATGAACCTTGTAAGACCCCCCCCTCTCTTGGTTAAAAAGAAGTCGGTCACCTGTTTGTTTAGATATGCTGCACAAGTTCTAAAATGTGCTTCGGTGACTTGCACTAGGTCGTCTTCGATGTTGAACAACCCAGTGCCACATACTGCTGAAGGCCTTAGGCGTTGAAGCCGCTGCAGATGTTTCAACTTCCAGACCAAGCCCTATCCCAGCCTGCTTGCCAGTAAAATACGCAAAAAACAGAGACATTGCCTTTAATCAAGAATAAGATAGAGGAGGCTATTAGCTCCCTGAAGGGAGGCAAAGGACCCAGAACCAATCCAACAGAGAGGGAAAGACAAAATCCCAGCAGAACCAATCCAACAGAGAGGGAAAGAAATGGTGAAGGTGCTAGCCACACTATGCCAGAAAATCTGGGAGTCAAAGAAAGGGCCAGCAGCGTGAACACAATCTCTTCTAATAACCCTAACCCTAACCCTAACCCAAGAAGGGTAACAGCTACAAATGCCAGAACTAAAGGACAGTAAAGCTTATAAGCCATCTCAGCACCACACCAGGGATCAGCACCACACCAGGGAGGAGCGAAGCGAAACAAATCTTCAGACTACCAACGTCCGCAACGGGATTTTTAAAAAAAAACCCTACTTGCTACTGAATTGTTGATGTAGAAGCGCGTGATCTCACACCATATAAGGACACATCTGGCAGCAGTCATTCTGACGGTTGCAAGCTGCTACTATTGAAGTGCCCCCTGTACAACCCTAACCCTATTGAAGTGCTCCCTGTACAACCCTAACCCTATTGAAGTGCTCCCTGTACAACCCTAACCCTAACCCCATTGAAGTGCTCCCTGTACAAACCTAAAACTGTTCTAATCAACCTAAAGAGACTCGGAGAATGAGAAGTTCACTTTGATCCTGTTGCAGTCGAAATGCCGCACAAATGAGTTGTAGTTGTACTGACAATCTCCGCACGACAGAACTACTGATCTCAGCCAGGCATGGCGCTTTGCAGACTGATTGCGATGCCAAGTTAGGACTTCACGCAGCGCGACCAGCGAAGCGCTGAACCCAGTTGAGGCATTTGGCGAATTCTGTTCCCCTCGCGATGTCTAGACTTCGGCTAAACTAGTCGATTCTTCGGTATATACACTGCTTAACCCTAAGGGTAATCCACTTTCCCCAGACTTCGTGACAGGGATAGACCATCATTTTCAAAAACTGCCAATGTATTTTCAACTTTCATCCTGCAAACCTGCATTACTAAATCAAACAGCATTCCTTCCTATTACAGTCAGTGTAAATTGCATGCCGGGAGTCACAGATGAACATCCCAAGAGACAGATAAAAGTTTAGAAACAAAAATATGTAGGTCTTTTTAATATGTATCCATACAATTTAACATTTATTTATTATATTCTTTTGAATGTGTTTCTTTAAGCATGGTAAATGTACGAAATGTAATTAAACATCTAGATATGTCAAATGTTTGTTAAAATGGCAGAAGTGTTGAGTGAAGCGCAGTTCATGTCTTCAATGGGCAAATAGGTGAACCCTTTTATCGCGACAAGATACAAGCAAATCTTTGATCTATAAAAATAAACCACTAAAAAGAATTCTTTTTTTAGAAGATATGCCTGTGGTGGTGGTCTTATCGTCCTCTGCACACGCATGAGAAATAGTGGATTTCGGTAAAATTAGGGGCTCCGGTCACTTTTTATTGACGTGGCGATTATCCAGTCAGAACGCCCGTTTCAAACTCCCTCTGGCACGTTTGATGGTAGCGATGGGGGCGGGATGATCCCGTAAGCCTAACACTAGACATCCGGCGACAGTACTAAGAGAAGTTTACTGGGCTCCCCCTCATGGATACGACAAACCCAGCAGCCAAGAAAATGTCTGGGTTTGGTCAGGCATACGACCTCATCAACACCTGAACATCGACATTGTGTGGGAAAAACTATTCGAAAAGTTATCGTGTTCGTTAGTACATGGTTGCAGGGCGACTCAATGTAAAACTCACTACTGGGGGGGGGGATGACTGGATGAGTGGATAAAGGTTCAAACTGCCTAGCAGTGAGTTTTACATTGAATCGACTGAACACGTCTGTTCTTTGTCACAGAGATGGAGGATACGATAAACATTGGTCCTAAATACCCTCAGGGGAAATGGATACGATAAACATTGGTCCAAAATACCCTCAGGAGAAACGGATACGATAAACATTGGTCCAAAATGCCCTCAGGGGAAATGGATACGATAAACATTGGTCCAAAATACCCTCATGGGAAATGGATACGATAAAAACTGGTCCAAAATGCCCTCGTGAGAAATGGATACGATAAACATTGGTCCAAAATGCCCTCAGGGGAAATGGATACGATAAACATTGGTCCAAAATACCCTCATGAGAAATGGATACGATAAAAACTGGTCCAAAATGCCCTCGTGAGAAATGGATACGATAAACATTGGTCCAAAATGCCCTCAGGGGAAATGGATACGATAAACATTGGTCCAAAATACCCTCATGGGAAATGGATACGATAAAAACTGGTCCAAAATGCCCTCGTGAGAAATGGATACGATAAACATTGGTCCAAAATGCCCTCAGGGGAAATGGATACGATAAACATTGGTCCAAAATGCCCTCAGGGGAAATGAATACGATAAACATTGGTCCAAAATGCCCTCAGGAGAAATGGATACGATAAACATTGGTCCAAAATGCCCCCAGGGGAAATGGCCCAAGACCACTGTTGCACCATGGTCGTCTTGATCGCCACAAAACTGCGCACGGATCCGGCTGGTCAAGCGGCCATGAGCGGAATGGTCGGAACGACTGTGTTGGTCCTGACATTCTTTTTACTGAATGTGTATATTCTGCTTTTTATGCGATTTTGTACAGTAGAAATATTATGCATATACTGTAAGGGTACAAGGGGTTTCGCTTGTCAGAGGGCGCTGAAAATTTTAGGTCATACAGGCCTTGTATGTAATGGAACATGAAATGCCAAACGCCTGACGTTTAGGGTTAGTAGGGACCGAACCTTACCCCTAACCTCAAGTATGAACAAAACAGAATGTGAAATACAAGTCTGACGTTTAGACTAGGGCTAGCGGAATCTTTTATATATGAACAAAACATGAAATACAACAAGCCTGACGTTCAGATCTCAGGCACAACAGCCAACCCTGTCCACGAGACCCCCCACCCCCAATGGCCGATGGCAGTGGGTCAGGTAGGGTTTGATTTCTCACTGCGGCGAGCAGAAAGCGCTCAGAATCCGAAGAGACTTGTTTAGTCCTTCATTTTTTTCCTTAACTAGGCAGCCCAGTGAACGTGCTGCTTGAATTGGTCTGCGGTCACAGCAAGCCGATGCTTTCTGTCCAAGGCCGTCTTGCCTGAAGGGCTGTGTCAGAACAGGGACACGCTACCGATTTCGTGTGACATGCTGCACTGAGTGGAAGGGTTTGTCACCACCTGTTTTTTCTTTTTTTTTTGGGGGGGGGGTAGCACCTGCACTTTCCTGCATAACGTCGGTGACGTCAGGAAACTAGTGTCAAGGAGGGAGGAAGGGAGGGACAAAAGTGGGGATTAAAAATCTGAGGGCGGAGGGTAACTGGTGCTTCCCTCTCGTGTGGGCAGACAGGAAGTTGTTCCTATGCGAAGTTGTAGATGTCTCTAACTGTAACCTTCATGAGCCATCGCACCATGTAAATTGAAAGTTCCACTGCAAATGAATACTCAGCCAGCTGTATTCACATTTCGGAAACTTGTTATACTTACATTCGGCTACACGCTCACATCAGTTACATCCTCAAAGAGACCTTCCCCCTGCTCACTATTGCGCCAGTCATATATATATATATACGTGCTTGTGCGTACACATGCATAGCATATTACATGCGCACACACAAAATAAAAAAATACGTATAGACACACTATAAATGTTGCACATAGAAAACAAACATATATATAACCACAGTAAATAATCTTGTATGTACCTAACATACACTCGGGAGTCTTGAGTGCAGTCCAAGTGTTTAAAATCGCAACGACACTTTGAGAAAGAGAACCCACAGCTCTAGGTCTCTTTAGTCAGGCACCACCACTTGAACAGCGTCTCCTTGTCAGACAGCGCTCTGCGCATGAAATAGAGGCTGAATGACGTAAACTTCCTGTCTGGCTTGACGACACGCTGCTTTCGTATCGTGTTACACCCTCCCCACTCAAATTGCCCGTTTTATGCATTGCAGCGCCTTCCTTCTCATCTGACGGCCCATCTATTTTTATAAATTCTTCTGGCACAAACCATGTGTTACACTTCATTAGCGGTATGTTCCTGAAGTCAGTTCCCCCACCCCCCGCCACTCCTCGTTTCTCCACCGTCTTAGACACTCGAAACACGCAGTCGCTGGCAAACGTTCTTTACTTCTGCAAGACCCGGCGCCCCCTTTGTGTTCATTCGGGTTTATGTGTGCACTATGCAGGTTAAAGTTGTTTTTTTACATTGTTAATCGAGGTTCATATGTATAATGCATAGGACTTTTGGTTGTGTTGTTGTTGTTGTTGTTAGTGTGTGTGCAGTGACAGGATATGTTTTTTAATCAATCAGTGGTCATGTGTACAATCTACAGGATAGTTTAGTTAGTTAGTTAGTTAGTTAGTTAGTTAGTTAGTTAGTTAGTTAGTTAGTTAGTTAGTTAGTCTGCGCTGTACAAGATATAGTTGTTTTTTCGTTAACCACGGTACAATCTACAGGACAGTTGTTTGCTGTTTGTTAGTTCGTTCTTTCGTTCGTTTGTTCGTTCGTTGTTGTTCGCAGTGTTAGTCAGGGTCCATGTGTACAATCTATAGCACAGTTGTCAGTCAGTCAGTCAGTCAGTCAGTCAGTCAGTCAGTCAGTCAGTCAGTCAGTCAGTCAGTCAGTCAGTCAGTCAGTCAGTCAGTCAGTCTACAGGATATAATTCTTATTCGTTAGTCAAGGGTCATGTGTACAATCTATAGGATACAGCAGTTGTTTCTATTAGCCACAGTTTGTGAGTATATTCTATAGTGTATAGTCATGTTTGTTAGGGTTCATGCGTACAGTCTATAGGATACAGCAGTTGTTTCTATTAGTCACAGTTCGTGAGTATATTCTATAGGATATAGTCATGTTTGTTAGGGTTCATGTGTACAGTCTATAGGATACAGCAGTTGTTTCTATTAGCCACAGTTCGTGAGTATATTGTATAGGGTATAGTCATGTTTGTTAGGGTCCATGTGTACAGTCTATAGGATATAGCAGTTGTTTCTATTAGCCACCGTTAGGTGAGTATATTCTATAGGGTATAGTCATGTTTGTTAGGGTTCATGCGTACAGTCTATAGGATACAGCAGTTGTTTCTATTAGCCACAGTTCGTGAGTATATTCAATAGGGTATAGTCATGTTTGTTAGGGTTCATGTGTACAGTCTATAGGATACAGCAGTTGTTTCTATTAGCCACAGTTCGTGAGTATATTCTATAGGGTATAGTCATGTTTGTTAGGGTCCATGTGTACAGTCTATAAGGCAATTTTTCCCTTATTTAGTAAGGGTTTGAACTCCAGCTCCCCATTCGCCAAGTGCTTATTAGGGACAATGCAATAGCCCAGTACAGCTGCTTATGTTCGTTTAGATTTTGTAGGTAGTTGAAGGTATGCTTTGCAGGCTGTTGTGATCCTGTGAGGCATTTGTGTTCTTGTGGGCTGTTGATTGTGTTACGGTGGCCTGTTGATTGTGTTGTTATGGCCTGTTGATTGTGTTGTTATGGACTGTTGAATGTGCTCTTATCGCCTGCTGATTGTGTTCTTATAGCCGGTTGAATGATTTTTATGGCCTGTTGCTTGTTTTGCTGTTGCCTGTTGATTGTGTTGTTATGGGCTGTTGATTGTGTTGTTATGGGCTGTTGATTGTGTTATGGCCTGTTGATTGTGTTGTTATGGCCTGTTGATTGTGTTGTTATGGGCTGTTGATTGTGTTACGGTGGCCTGTTGATTGTGTTGTTATGGCCTGCTAATTGTGTTGTTATGGGCTGTTGATTGTGTTGTTATGGGCTGTTGATTGTGTTGTTATGGCCTGTTGATTGTGTTGTTATGGCCTGTTGATTGTGTTGTTGTGGGCTGTTGATTGTGCTGTTATGGGCTGTTGATTGTGTTGTTATGGGCTGTTGATTGTGTTGTTATGGCCTGTTGATTGTGTTGTTATGGGCTGTTGATTGTGTTGTTGTGCCCTCTTGATTGTGTTTCTGTGGACCTTTTCTGACGCTAATTTCAGACCCCTGTGCACGTTGTGTTTTGACTGCCCAGACAAACTCAGGACTGTGTTTAGTTACGTATTGCAAAATTGAAAACTGACTATAATAATTTACATGTGTTGCAGGGACATACATCGACCCCTTTAGTCCAAACATCTGACTTTTTCGATGGAGCTTTCATCAACAATCCAGAGACCTTTTAGTACTAAAACGCAGCCGGTATCGATATATGCAGCTTCTTCTGTGGACAAGTCATTTGAAGAAGTTTTACAGTATACGGCACACTAAACTTTTTCAGAAGCTTGGTTACTGCTAGGGTTAGTGGAACCATACTCCTTGAACTACACGTGTACCGTAGGCTGGTTTGATCCAGTCAACAGTTGAAAGTCTTTGTTTGAATAGAATAAAGAAGACCTGTGAAAGTGAGGCAGAAGCAGTCACCTGTGAATGACTTCAAGTGCACACGTTTAAGACAAGTGAAGATAAAACTTAAGGGAGAGCGGTCAACAGAACAAAACAGAAAAAACGCTAGCCATCAGTTAAAGACAGCCATTTGCGCACACAAACATATATACATCTATATATATCTTCACATTGTAACCTAACTAGACGCCTGCAGTTGACTCCTGTAGTGTCGATTGTGGCACAGAACATTTTACCAGTGACACAGTCGCACCTGAGCGGGTGATACATCAGCCACACACAGTACTGACATCAGCCACACACAGTACTGACATCAGCCACACACAGTACTGACCAGTTTACACGACTTGGCAGTAAGACTGTGGGTGAAGGACAGCCTGCGACTCGAAGGTAGCGTGAAACCTGAGGTCTGAAGTGACTTCACAGTCGACTGACGGCAACCACAGTGGTCATCCCCGGGGGACGTACCCAGAGCAGCGTCATGCCAGGGTCAACAGAGATGTCGTCCAACACAAGCCCTAACCATAACCCTAACCCCAACACCATCCGGGTGAAGCTGATCAAGCGGAAACACGGGGGTTTGGGTTTCCTGGTCAAACAGCGGACGCAGAAGCCTTTCGTCGTGGTCGCCGACCTGGTTGCTGGAGGAATAGCACAGGAGAGCGGCCTGGTGCAGGTGAGTGCAGGTATAGTGAATTGTACAACGCAGGTGTCGCTGATATTCGAACTGAGATGGACGAACAGGCGCTATACTATGGGCCTCAAAGCCACGTTGACACCTTGTCATTTCAGTCCATATCCGAATCAAACCTCAAGGCTGTTTTAACATACCACCTATCGTCTCCTGGAGTACCTGCATGTGCTGCTTCCAGACTCTCCACCCATCCCCTATAAGACACGCCATTCTATTGGATTTAGGCCTTCTAGCCACCGATTGGTGGTACAGCACGCCCTACTTCCCACGCCGTACCCTCTTCTCCACACTTCCTGTCCAGCGACCAACCCGTTTTATCTGTCATCTGTTTGTGTCGTGCCGTCCTCAAGAAGGGGCAATGCCCCGAAACGTTGATGTGTTTGTCTAGTTTCTTTTTTGTCACCTAGCCTAGCTTACTATTGGTTCTATTTTGACTTCTTTGAAGAAACCCAGTCGGTTTGAATTTAACCTGGCGACTGTCGAGCTGTCAACCAAGGTTGTGGGAGATGGGTGTGGGAAAGGGAGGCGCTGGCTGCCAGTCTCTGCCGGCTGCTTTAGAGTTCGCTGCAGCCAGACAGCGCTCGCACGCGAGTTTCCTGCAGCTTATTGTAGGACAGTGGGAGAGAACATTATCAGAAATTACGGAGATCCAAAGGTGGAATATATCAAAATAATCAAAAATAAAAAAAGAAGGTAGAAATACAGTTAGAGGTGAATAAGTGGGAAAGTAGGACCAAGGTAAAGCATGAGTTACGATGCTAAAAGGTAAGAATTCTAAATTACATTAATCAAGGGAGATAACTGTAGGAAAAGAGGGGGATGGGGACAGGGAGAAATGTGATATGGGCGGAGGAGAGTTTATGTCCTAACGTCCTGTAATATGTTTGGGGAATGTTGAAGTGTCGTGCAAATGAGGTGTTTTTCGGTGTTTGGTGTCTGCTAGGCCTTCCTTGAGGCGGTTGTTCAGTGTACGTTCAGTCTCACTGACGTAGAACAGAGTGATGCAGACGGTGCATGAGATGGCGTAGACGATGTTTTTGTTAGTACAGGTGATGTGACGCGTAATGCTGAACATGGTTTTAGGTGTGTGGAGGTATGTTTGGGTGTTGAAGCCTGGACATGTGCGACATGTGCGACATGTATGGCGTGTAGGATAGAGGGGAGGGGTGGACGTTTTCAGTTTGGACTGAACCAGAAGATCTCTTCGGTTTTTATCCCACCGAGACGCCAGGAGAGGAGGTTTATTGAAGAGAGGGTTGGTTCAGATTTGGATAGCAGTTGCTAATTGGAGAGAAGTATTCTATGTACACACAGGCAATAGCTTATGTAAACGTATAGACTAAACGAATAAACAGCAGGGACGACTTGTTCTTTGTGCTTCTATATATGTGACAAAGGTTAATGTAATTCTATATGTGTGACAAAGGTTACTTGTAATTCTATACGTGACAAAGGTTACTGTAACTCTGTGACAGACTGTTCTTTTTGC
>SMGT01014464.1:108534-131666 GCA_004794575.1 Lanistes nyassanus
CCCGACCCCACCATCACTGATTTTTCGTAATGACTTTATGGCCAGTACAAGCACAATACATAAAATAAAACAATGAAGACTAGTTTCAAGGCAACACTGGAGGTAGAAGTAAATACACATCTACAGACATACATACAGACCCACCCACCCACCCACCCACCCACCCAAGTTGTTTCTGGAAGAGGTGACCTTAGGGCCTACTTGGGTGAATGTCATGAAGGCGCATGACGGATGTTATAGGGGATCAGGATCCATTTAATTGCTGCTGAATAGCTGAAGGTGAGTTCCCCATAGAATTTAGTCTCCATCTTTCCCACTGACATTGACATGTTTTGATTTGGGAAGGCAATTGCTTCCACCTCGCTGTGATTTCGCACTGTGGCGGGGGGAGGGGGGGAGAGTGGGCTTGGGGAAGGAAGAGGGGAAGGAAGAGGGGAAGGAAGGGGACCGTGGTGTGGTGGTCTGCACGGGTGGTGGCCACGTGAAGTCCCTCTCGCTGGTCACTTTCCTGGCCACGCTCGCTGCCGGTGGGCGGAGGCGGTATGTGGCTTGAGTGGTGGAGCGGTGTGGTCAACCCGACTGTCTCCCTGTTCCTACATTCTGTCTCTACCTCCATGTTCAGCTTTTACTTTTAATGCTCTACAATTTACACCGGTCCTATGGTTTCCTATGGTTTACTTGGTGTTATTTTAATGGTGTATACCACCTTTTTAATTTTGTGTTGTTTAGATCTGTCTAACATCTGGATGGGGTTTCACTACCTGCGATGTCAGTTCCATTATGTATTGTCTTATCTTTTTTTTTGGAGGATTTAGAGAGGATTTTTGATTTAGGTCAAGGTTGTACTTGCGCCTAGCATTTTCAAGTTCATCCCTTTCCTGGCTGTTTAGTCTACACTCTAGCAGGACATGTGGGCTGTTAAGTCTGTCCCTACAACTATAGGTCACTGGGTCACTGGGACATTGACATCGGCTCGTCGTCAGCTTTTAGCCTCCTGCCCTGATGGGTACATGCAGAACTACACTGCAAATGTAAAATATACCAATAAAGTACTCAGTCCATTTTAAATATATCATTTCATTGTGATTCCTTATGAAACGACAAATTTAGTTTCTCTCTCCCTCTCTCGCAAACACATAGAAACAGTAAACTGTCGCTTGCACAGATATAATAATAATAATAAATGTGGATTTTTAACGCGCGAGAATACATTTCATGCACAATTCGCGCGGACGAGGCACACAGACAGACACTCTAGTGAAAACAACGAACACACACACACACACACAGAGGGAGAGATGAACGCAACCCTGACCAACAGGTTAGGATACAGATCGTCCGTCATTCACAGGTGGGTGGAAAAGTATCAGAAGAGAGGATGAACAGAGAAAGTTGTAAGTTAATGCAGACAGGCGGTCGCGACGTCAGTCAAGGTACTTGCGGAAAAGAAAAGTTTTTAAGTTTCGTTTAAAAGTCTGTAGTGATGGGGAGTGGCGAATGTTGTGGGGAAGTGAGTTCCATTGGGTGGATGCCGAGAAGGTGAACATGCGCTGTCCGTATGTTTTTGTCCTGATGCGGGGTACTGAGAGAATGCGATATAAGTTTGCGTCTACAATACAGTTAGCTAGCTTGCATATAGCCACCTGGGACTTCGGGCAAAGACCCACACTTTCAAAGTTCAAACGCTCCAAAGTGGCCCAAGGGAAACAAATATGTGCAATCAGTAGCTAAGTCAGTCATACATATAGGATTGTTTCCCTTTGACCATTATGGAGAACCCATAAGCCCTCCTGGCTAGTCAGGAAGCTCTTCTCGCGTGGATTTTCACTTACCCTGTTGCTGCTGGATTTTACCTTTCACACGACAGTAAATCCCGATGTGGGTACAGTTTATTTCAGTATGATTTTGTTTGTCTTTTTTTTAACATGGTCTGGCATCGAAAGAATTTTATTCCTGACGTTGACAATCATGTGCTGTCCATTCCAAAGGAAAATAGTATACGTCTTCATAGTCACATCCACACAAAGAACAGATCATATTTTGGTTGATATCATCTGTATACCATCTCTGCTATAGACCAGTGTAGGATTGTTTATAGCATGAAATAAGCCTGTCTCGTAATTGAGCTAAAACTTAAGTGTCCTTAACCCGGGATACCCATTTATGTTGACCAGCTTCGTGCTGTGTAAGTAACATCTTATAGGCTTCTCTAGTTTTAACCTATATTTAAAGGTACCTACCCATGTTGCCGCAAACTAGTCTGCGAGCATGTTGGCGAGCATTTCAAACACGTCTCATGGAAAACATACACTCTACCATTTCTTTCACATTATCTTGGACACCCCTTATTTCAGCTACATACACATGTGTCAGATCTATATGCGCCAAGTTTTTGCAAAGTTTTCAATATCTCAGTTACTCTTAGTTTTGCTGTTTTCTTTTACACACTTCAGTTAATGAACCTGTGATAGTTTGATAATGAAAATCATTCCAAGATATTTATACATATTTGTTCCCCTGACTGGGTCACCACCATACTACCGTAAAGCCTCTCATATAAGACCTTCCCCGGCATACGACCCAAAACTTTCTGATGGGGACCATTTACTATATAAACGACCTCCCATTTACGACTCCCTCCATAACCCAACCACCGACTGACGAAAGTGACCGGTTTTGTGCAGTATACGACTTTCCCTGGTCGAGCGGGGAAAGGTTAGAAGACTTCTTTTTGCAAAGATCTTCACTAAGAAACACAAAATGTCGACCCCCAAATCCCACAAGAAGCGCAAAAAACTGTTTTCAATCTAGAAAAGAGATAACAAAGAACCAACCAAGAGGAAGTCGGCAATAAATATTGCATCTGACATCCTTTCACGACTTTACGCCCAACGTACTAAAAGAAGTGACAGTTTTGGACAATATACGTCTTGTGTCTTTTCGACATTTCACAGGACAAATATATTATATCACAGATTTTGTTGTAAGTCATTCCTGAAAGTCGTATTTCACATTCTGTTTTTAAGCCTGTTTCGACCGATTCGCCGCATTTGGTAACCGAAAGGTCCGGTAGACACAGTTACGTCCCGTTCACACTTCTAGCCTAGTGAAAGTTAAGTTAGCCCCAGGTGTCCAGACTTTGTCTGTCATGTGTGGGGCGCTGGGCTGCAGGGATCGGGTATCGCTTCTTTGTTGTGAGAAACACGACGTGACGCTACATACGTCAGTCTCGGATATCTGTGATCTGCAGCATCACACAGTTCACAACTTGATTGCTTTTTATATTATAAATTTTCAATTTCATTAATTGGCAACACCAGAAAGAAAGTTTTATTAATGATGTTTGGTAGGATGAAACTAAATATGATGAGATACTATAAGTCTGATGTGTGATAAAACTACATGTTCAGTAATTGAGATGCGAAAAAAATATTTTCACATGTAGTTCAGTGGTAAATAAGAAACAAATTCAAACCACATGTTGGCTGCCATGATAACATACGTGTGTTTCTCACTCCACCCATCACGGTACACGTACCTACATGTACTAACAGTTGACTGCAACTAGTCTTTGTGCTATTTATAGTCGGTTTCTGCGTGTTATTTATTGATTTGAATGTCTGCTGAAAGTTTAGATACAGTTGAGAAAAGGTATCTGGTGTGCTGCACCATGTATGGACATGGCAAATAGTATTGTCCTAACCCTTTCTTCTACTCGTGAACAGTAAACCTTCTCTTGGTCGTGAACAGTAACCCTTCCCCTACCCGTGAGGAGGTCGATGAACAGGCGCTGGGCTCTGCATTCAACGTCTTGTTTAGTTCAGCGCGTAACACAAGATAACCCGGAACAATGCTGCAGCTCGGGGAAATGAATAATATAGAAACAATAGTTTCTCAAGAAAGAAATCGTTTTGTTTGCCAAGAAAATCCACTGCCACGCTCGCTCGATGTTTTTGCAGCAGGCAGAAATCTTTATTTCGCACGCACGCACGCACAAGCCCAGTAGATTCTTAACCCCGGGCATGTTTACCGAGCTACCAGGGGTGCTGCCGACAAGGTGTGACGGATCTGGTCACACCAGGAACCAGTCGTTACAAGCCAGTCCTGCGAAAATGTCTTGAATTTATTTTACTGCCGATCTGCAGTAGCTTTTTTTGTTTGTTTTTGCTTTTGTTTGTTTTCCATTGGTGTGCATGCAAGTCACGGTTCATTTTTAAGTTTTTGTCTGCAACACATTTTCGATAAAGCCCTTACTGATAGAATACTCTTATATACAGTGGGCTCGGGTTAGGGTTATGGGGGTCGGGTTAGGGTCATGGGGTCGGTTTAGGGTTATGGATACAGCGGGACCCAGCACCTCGAAAGACGAGAGTCAACTACTGGAACCCGAAAAGTCTGGGCGATAGCAGTGTCATGACACTTGTGGACAAATGGACCTCCTTCCTTCCTGCCCTAAAGCCACACTGCAAATCTGAATACAGCATAGCCTGGAGATGTGACTTTCTGATTACTTCCTTCAAAGTGTAAAAAACATTTCAACAGAAAGACCCAACTTGACCCATTGAAAAAATATGTTTCTTGTGCAGATACGGTTTGATGCGTTAGGGTAGATAAACATCCTTGAAAAACTATCAGAAACTCACTTTCAGTGGGATAAAAAAATAGTTTTTATCGTTCCAAATGCACCCAAACGTCAAAACGACATACGTCAGGAAACTGGAGTTGGGTACCGCAGAACGGTATTTTTCTGCCGTACCCGTATTTTATATGGTATACCGGCCGTACATCCAAACAGGGTTTCTTCAAAGCAAAAACTCCGTCCGCTGCATATATACGTGCATGCCCAAGTGTTAGCGGATGTGCCTGTGGGTGTGTACGTACAAATGAGAGAGAGAGAGAGAGAGAGGGGCGAAAACAAAAGCTAACACCGAATAAACAAATGAATATTTTGTGTAAGTCTTCACCAGTAGAACCCAACAGCTTCGGATGGTGTCATCTGATGTACGTGGCCGTATTGGTTATGTTACCTGCTAATTTGATGACAGTTCTGCACACATGACAAACAGCAACTTTTCTTCTATATTCAAGTCACCAAACCCTAAAGGTTGCTATAAACGATACATTTCTCGATTGTTCTCCATTATTTCGAAATCGAGGCAAGGCAAGGGTTAGGTAGAATTCAAAACGACAGAGTATACAACATATATATGTGGGAGATAATAATAAGCGAAGAGAGAAGTAAAGAGAAATCCTCATCGTCCGCTATTATAATTGTTGTTGTTGTTGTTGTTGTTTTGGGAAAGGAGAGTAGTTCCACCTCGCAGTGATTTCGCATTGTATGGGATGATACTTTAGTGGTTTACACCCCATTTTTTATTTTTGTATTATTTAGAATAAGAATCACGGAAAGAGAACGGAACTTTCTTTTCATTTTTTTAAACTGTGGTCTAGTGGTTAAGGCGTCCGCTTCCGAGGCATGAGGTCGGTGGTTCGTGGCTAGGCGGGACGAGCCACAAAGAAGCAACCAAGCAGCGACACGTCTTTGTCACGTGCAAAGTGACCGAGTCCAATGGTGGGCTTTTACAAAGGACGGGACCCTTCGATATTAAAATTTTGCCAATACTTACCCTTTTCCCCAGCAGTTAGCAGATTTAGAAGGTGTTAATAGTGTCCCATTAATTACTCATGTATGTTAGTCACCGGGTTTTGATTTTCATTTAACAGTTTCTTTTTTTTCCTACCTTGCTGGACTGCTGCCATAATAATAATGTTTGCAGTAAGGGTTAGTATTTCATATCAGTCTGTAATCTTTATCTGCTTGGTTATCAGTTTATGCTTCGTAAAGAAGAAAACAAAGCAGCTGTTCACCCTAATAAAAATGTTGTTTTAGGATCAGCTTCACCTGCAGTCAACTTTGTTATTTTGTAAAGAAGTTTTCGGACTTCTTGAAATCACCGCAATTAGGTTTTGGTGAAAAGTTCGATGTTCTGGTCTAGTCGGAGGTGTTGTGCTAACCCTAACCCTATGACAGACTGCCGCCTTCCAGCTAATTTTATGCCAACAAATCCGTTATCGTTGAATTGAATTAATTGTATTTGCTGTAAGTAATAACCTCTCACACAGTTGTAATCACTCTTTCCGAACACTAACTGTACTTATGTCCCTTGCGGTATTTATTGGTATGAAGACCCGTACTGTTATATCGTACCATTTTAAAACCATACCGGTTTTTACCGGTATTCGGGTACCTTCCGCAATTCCCTACTGCCACCTCTACAGGAAACATTTCATTTTCATTTATTTTATTCAGCTATAAGCCCTTGGGGTGGGGAGGGCGGACTACAAACCATACCTAACTTTACAAAACATGTGTTTACAAAACGAATCAAACATTGTACACAATCCCAAAACGGACAAAATACAAACCGATTAAACCATTTACAAACGCTGGATTTATGCACGCAAAAGAGTTTTGTGTTGTCCACAGGCGTCAGCGCTAGTCGCGTGTTACTGTTGCTGTGTAACGTCACACCAGTTTCAGCTGATCCTGGACGTGCTCAGCCCTTGTTATGAAGCGTCTGTCAGAACATTTCCCACAGCCTAATATACTCAAAACCAAAAGAAACGCAAATTGACACACGGGCAAGGAGTAGTCAAATTTCGTGCATTCGGGTACAATGATAGCAACAAAACATGAGGTCACATGGTCTATTGAGTGTTGCCCTTGATAATGACGTGCCTGGCGCAAAAAAATGTTTCCTTTATGGCGCGCCGCGCTGAAGTCGGACAGTGGTTTTCGGTCGTGCCGAATGAACAAAAGCAGCAAGACTAGAACTTTCTTTGCGAACAGAGGGCGCCACCCACTAGCAACAAAAACCGATGCTCGTACGCTCCCAGACAGACCACCTGTCAGCAGCAGAAGAATGCCAAGACTGAACGCCACAGATCGGACGACTGCAGGTTGGAAACCGCCCAAGCGTCGTCGCACATGCACTGGGTGTGGCAGTTTCCACAATCTGTTGTTTGTGACTCGCTTTCAAGCCACTGGCGCCACTCGGGATGGAGTCAGAAGTAAACGACTTCATGTCACAACTTCACGACAGGACAGGCAGATCTACGCCAACCACCTACGCCAACCGTTCCTCCCTGCCACACAGACGGCGCGAGCCACTGTCGGGAGCCATGGAGATGCCATCAGCCAGCAGACTACACGTGGCTGGTTGTCTGAGCGACAGCTGTACTGCCGCTGTCCTGCACGGCGGTCAACGCTGACGGCACGACATCGGACGCAGAGAATGCAGTGGGCGCAGCAGCACCTGAACTGGACATGGCGATGGCGAGACATCCTCTTCTCCGGTGAAACCCGTTTTGGCATCAGCAACTCCGACGGCCGCATCAGAGTGTAGAAGAGGCGGAACGAGAGGTATCCCAACAACAACCTGCAGCACGACCGTTGGGGAGGCCCCAGCATCATGATTTGGGGTGGAGTTGGCCTCAACGGACTCGTGGGCCCCGTCGTCTTCCAGAACATCCGCCCTGGACGAGGAAACGGCGTGACAGCACAAGGCTGTGGACCAGGTGTTGAGGCCCCACGTCGTGCCGTACTTCCAGCAGTACGGTAACCTCACCTTTCACCATGACAATGGCCGCCCACACACGGCAAGGCTCACCACAGCCTTCCTGCAGCAGAACAACATTCAGGTGATGCCTTGGCCCTCCATGAGCCCAGACCTGAACCCAGTCGAGCACCTATGGGACCATCTGCAGAGAGAGCTGAACGCTGTCCAGCCGATGCCGACAGCAGCTCGCCAGCCGGAGCAGGCCCTCAGGCAGATCTGTGTATTTTGCGTTTCTTTTGGTTTTAGCTGAATTCTTCCTGTCATGGAGGATGTTCTAGAAAACGTACTATCGATTTTCCATACACGAAAACCGAATAGCCTATTTTTTCTTTGTTATTCTGTGATCCCAGAAGCGAATAGCTTATTCCACGTTTGCGAAACAGCGTTTTCAGAGACAGAAAAAAAACCCATTCGGGTATAAATTGAGTACAGTTTACGTTAATATGGGGATTGTTTCTGCATGTGTTGCAGTTACTGTTTTTTCTTGGAAAAAAATTTCTTTTCCGCAAACTCAGCCAAAATGTTGGAGAGAATGGGTGAAATTTTTGCAGGAAAGGCGAGCTGATTTTGCGACACGCACCATTTATTCCTCATTGTGAACGGAGCGCTTTGAGGAATCCGATTTCACTGGTCAACAACTTTTTACAAAAGTCATTTTACTGAAATAAAATTAGTCATTTTTATCAATTATGTGCTCAACACGAATACGACAGTCAAAATGCAAAATTGGCTCTATTTTTTTTTATAATCTGCAATAATTATTGTTTACATCACGAAATGCATGCCAATAGCAATAGGCCTATGGTTAACTACCTGTAAAAAATCAAGTCATAGACTACATCTTAGATTTCTTTGCCTGTCTCTTGTACAGCTGTTCGGGACCATCTCTGGGGAGTGTCCAGCAGTAGTCAGCCAGCATGGTAGTGGACCATTTCCCCTGGTATCTTTGTTCCATTGTTGCGATATCTTGACGAAAACGTTCGCCATGTTCATCACTAACTATACCACAGTTGTCAGGAAAGAAATCCACATGGGGATGAAGAAAGTGGATCTTTAGAGACATATTGCAGCCAAGTTCCTGATACTGCATCAGCATGTTTTCTACTAGTTCCTTGTAGTTTTCTGCCCTAAGATTCCCGAGAAAGTTTGTAGACACTAGGTGAAAAGCATCCCATATTTGTTTCGACCACCCTGCAGCAAGTTGTTGAACCGGTCATCTTTGAACAGCTCTCGAATCTAAGGACCCACAAAAACTCCCGAGTCGAGGGAATTTTTCATGAAGGTATCGGAAAGATGGCGAAGTCCGGTCCATGGCTTTCACGAAGTTCTTCATCAAACCTAGTTTGATGTGAACGGGTGGTAGCAGGATTTTGTGAGGCTCGACCAGGACTGGGTGCTGGATATTCTTCTCTCCAACTGCTACATTTTGTTTGCGAGTCCATTCCTTGAGCAAGTAGTGCAATTTCCTTGCTTGAATATCCCACTCACATAAGAAACACATGTATTGTGTATATCCCTGTTGCAGTCCCACAACCTTCAAATCTTCACAGAGGTGCAAGCTGTACTTGTTATACTCAATGGAATTCAGTAGCTGCTTTAAGTTATCGTATCTCTCTTTGATGTGGACAGCATGCGCCACTGGAATAGATGGAAGACGGTTTACAGAGTCTACAAATAGTCTCCATTCTTGTGGGTCATGAGTGATTTCTAAGGCATTCATGAGGCCCTCAATATCGGAACAGAATACCAGATTACCTCCCTTTCTGAAGAAAGCCTCCAACTGCTTGTGGCGCTTTCGATATGAAGTAATTGTGACATCTTCTTCCAGAAGAGTCCATTGTTGGAGTCTTGAACCTAGCAATTCTGCCTTGTTCTTGGATAAGTCCAAATCACGAACCAGGTCATTTACTTCCTCCTGTGTTATTCTGTGTGGGGTTGGTGATCCACCACAGTGAAAATCTGGATCGCTGCATGCTGACGGACCAGGAGAAGAACAGGTCGGCTCACCCTCGTCCTCATCAGGGGACTGCAAACGGCACTGACAGTCTTTTGCCATTCAACCTGTGAAAACTGTGTTGTACATGTAGCACATCACATATGCGGAGCCCACGGCTTGTCTTGGTCGCCAGTCTTGCATCACTTGAGAAGTGATACTTGTCTTCCGGATCCTCCTCTCTAACTGGCACATACTGTCTAAATCCGAACCCCACCTCTTCAAACGAAACCCCCTTCTAGCATCTCGCAGGGATAAGAACCTGCGAGATCTTCTAGTACATTCTAAACTCAAAGCCACCACCCCTCCCCCCTTCCTGCGGCTCCACCCCATGCAATGTCCCCCGTTGCCACACTTGCCCCTACCTGAACACCAACACAACACTCCACACAGCCAACACCATTTTTGTCATCAAGCGCCACTTCACCTGCACTAACACCAACATCATCTACGCCAGTTGCACGTCCCTTCAGCACACCCCCACACACAGCCGACAACATGAGGGTCTGTGGTATCTGGAGAATGAATGGCGATTCCACTGAATGTAAGAATATGGAATCCTACTTCATTACCCATTTTGGTACCATGGCACCCACTGGTCTCAACCCTCCCCTCCCTCTTTCTCTTTACCCCTCCTCCTCTCTCTCTCTCTTTTACTTCTTTTCTCTCACCTCCTTCTCTCCCACACTGACACCCCCTTACCCGCGCTTCTCTCTCCACCCCGCCCCCTCTCCACCCCCACCCTTCCCTTCCCTACCCTTTCCTAACCACCTGGCGATTGGCTGTCCCTCTTTTTCACCCTTCTTAGTCATTTTCCTGCTGTCCAGACCATGCGCCACATCTACTGAAGCTAAGTCTTTTTCTTCTGTCCACGGTATTAACGCATTTTCGAGGCATCAGTGCTCTGTATTGTAACTAAATGGATACAATAATAACAGTTTTATGTAACAGTAGCTTAAACTGTATCGCACAAAGTCTGAAATATTTTAAATCCTCAACCTTTCCGACTGGGCTTTATATAGTACACTGCTGACGTCAGTTTATTTCAGCAGCTGCCTGGCAGTAGAACTGCACTGCATCTGAAAATGATGCAATCAACTCTGGATGATGTATGCATGATGGTATTATGCAATGTGATGCAATATTACATCATTCTAGGCTTATTAAGGATGTTGTTAAGTCCTACTGGATAAATTTACACAGTAAAACAGAGAAAATGAACTATATGAAATATCTTCAAAACGAGAGCCAATAAAAAAATTTTCGTGGTCATATTCGCGTTCAGCACACCAAGATACTACAGATTAGGACCTTTTTAAGTCAGTAACGATTTGAGTGTTGACCACCGTTTTCCAAATTTTTTAAAATGTACAAATTAAAAAAAAAGAAAAAGAAAAAAGAAAAAAACTTCTGTTGAATAAAGGTGCTGTGCGAGCAGTCCATAAATAATTCCATGCAAATCTAACAGCCAGTCGGAAACACCACAGGCAAAACTAACAACCGCCCCAGACGACGTCTGGCAGTAAACGACATGCGCTGACGGTCCGTAGCCCTAACCCCAGCCCCAGCCCTTACCGGGTACCAATAGGCCTACAAGTAAGTGCACACTGTATAGTGAAATGGATCCAAATAAAAATGTTGGTTAAGAACATGTATAAAAACTCAAGGAATAACTAAAGTATCAGTAGTTTTTTTAACGTAAGGACAAAACCACCCAGTGCTGTAATCATATCAGAAGAAGAGAGAGAGAGGGGGGGGAAGGAGGGTAGAAAGGGGGGGAGAGAAGAGGGTGAGAGGGTGAGAGGGTGAGAGGGTGAGAGACTGTGTTTGTGCAAGTGCATGAGACCTTGTGCGTGAATTTACAGGTTATTACTGGTCAGCATGTGGCTTATCAACTGTCCCGCTAGTAAAGTTACTCATAGAAATATAACGGCTGTGCTAAGTCCTGCTACTCATTGAGTAAGTTATTGGAGCAGTCCTCAGACTGTATTCAAAAGTTATCTTGTACATGAGCTGCCCGGCACTGTGTGTTGTAGTAATTAGTGTCACTGTCCTCAGACTTTATTCAAAAGTTATCTTGTACATTAGGTGCCTGCCAATGCCTGCCTTTACGCAAACGTTGTTCATCAGCGAACCTTTTCAAGAGTGGGGCTGGAATAAAACGTGAGTGTTCTCGCAGGAAACAGAGTTTAGTGCCGTGGAATTCCTTCATGAAATAGGACTCGAAGTGTGATATTTTCTAAATAGAAGTGTAACCCTTAAGAGACTCTGACAGATTTCGGTTTTATTGGCGAGTGGACATTCTCTGTTCAAGATATGAACTTAACGATAATCGATTTAGTATGCAGGCTGCCAACCCATCTAGAATTGTGAAATATTAATCAGGTCGCTACAATAACATTTGCTCAGACTTTGAACCAAACAGCGTTTACTAATGGTGCCCTTGGAAATCGTTGTCTGATTATCCTATCTAAATGTAGCCAAGGGAGTGGAGAAAGATTAATTATTCTCCCCACTCCCTTTGCTCTCTGCTCTATGTCTTTAGGTATGTACCCTTGAGAAAGAGAGAAAAGATTTTGATGAGAGCATTTTCAAAACTTGTTTCCTCTGCGCGTTTGTGAATTCCCAAGTGTGAGACTTTGATGAATGTAATTAAAAATACAGATTGTGACAGCATTTTATCCTTGGTGCTGTGTGCAGGTGGTAATGAAAATGGTCTGGAAGCCTAAGGAGAAAGTGTTTGACGTGTTACCTTTATACTCTGTGCAGGTGGTAATGAAAATGGTCTGGAAGCCTAAGGAGAAAGTGTTTGACGTGTTACCTTTATACTCTGTGCAGGTGGTAATGAAAATGGGCTGGAAGCCTAAGCAGACAATGTTTGATGTGTTACCCTTGGTGCTGCAGGCAGCAGGACAAGATCCGGAATTTTTCGATATTCCACCTGAACTGATCCTGGAGGTGCCAATAAAACATTCAAAGTAAGCAGCGGAAGACGATCATGAGTTCGTTTGATGAGCTGTTGCTTAGTTGCAAAACAGAAGGGCACAGACTTCAAACGGCCTCCCACAGAATTATATTGATCCTAAGGTTTTCGTGAATTGTAAATGTAAGCAAAGGTTCGTTATACACTTGTAGTGTTTATGAGCTTTTCAAACATTTTTGTTGTAACTGTCAGCCGTCCAGCCAAGCAGGCAAGCAGCCAGTGACCAGCTGCTCTGTGTCTGGCAGGTATCCATGGTTTGCAGACCTGGGACTCAGGTGGTACGCACTGCCTGCTGTCTCCGCCATGCTTTTTGATTGCGGGGGTCTGGAGTTTACCGCCTGCCCGTTTAACGGCTGGTACATGGGCACTGAAATTGGAGCGCGTGATTTCTGTGATGCTAGCAGATACAACATTCTCGAGGTAACACTTTTCAAATTGACTGTTACCTGTACAGCCTAACGCTTGTAAAATCAGATGTGACACAAAACGTTGTGACCTCACAGCAGTCTGGCAAAAGTGTCAACCAGCTTAAGCTTTTTTTTTGGGGGGGGGGCGGCTGTGTTGGGTGACCGTATGTCACACCCTCACTCGCCCTCCTCTCACACACCAGGCCCCGTATGCAAGTAAACTGTACTAAATTTATTCCTGAATAGCGGAGTTTTTCTGTATTTGAGAAGGTGATTTTCGCGAACCTCTTCAACTTTACACACTCTCATTCAGTCTCGCGTACACTCTTTTATACTTTCTCTTAATCAGTCAATTACCAACTACTAGAATAAAGGCCCTTCTTAAAGTCTTAATCTGTAGAATATTTGCTTCTATGACCCTTCAATGTTATGACGGTCATAGCTTGGCCGTATAGATGCTATGCAGGTCACAGAGACGCAGCTGTTTTGGGCACACACAGGACCCTGTGCCACTGTCCCAAGCAGCTAGGTCATTGCGTCGGTCGGACTTGTTGCCCAAATAGCGTAAAGTTCCGATAGAGTCAAGCCTTACGTTCGGGTCTGGCAAATGTTCGCCTACTCCCGCAAGCAAAAGCATCTAACATGAACGTAAATCGGCGGCTCCGGACGAGTGTTTCAAACTACCATGTCAAGCGTCTGTAGTTCCAGTTATTGTTTGTTCGTTAGATCCTTACGCCAATATGAAATCACTGTGTATACTCTCCACGATCCCTTCTCATAAATTTAAACCGTAAATTCTACACCACATTGCTCAGCCTACATCACTTTTATGCTAAGTTTTCTCCTGTTGCCGTATCAGCAACTGATCGTTGTTGATCCCATATTTTCGTTTCTTAAATTCTTCCGAATCATTCTCCTGCTGTGCAGCCTACGCGCCACTTCTACTGCAGATAAGTCTTTTTCCTTTTCGTTTTTTCGTCGTTTTTGTGTCGTCCTGATGAACGGGTAGTGCCCCGAAACATGTAGATTGTCTTCGTCTTTGTCCCTTTCTAGCTTGGTACAGTTCCCTTGTTTTACATTTAATTTGGGCTTATCCTACAAGCGGCAGTCACTTGTTTTTCTTTTATGTATTTTACTGTAAGATTGCTCGTTGCTTTTGTTCCTCCATCTGAAAACAGTGGCTACCATCGCAGTAACTAAAGCGAGTCTCTTTCTAACTGATAACACGACGCCATCTTTGTAAACCTGCTCAGCTGTGCAACGATCATTAGGACATGCGCAGACATGCAACGCTTTGGAAACACTTTACGAAGTTATCGTATACGACGGGGTGCCGACATGACAATATATGCCTCTGTGGCAATGTGTCTCTGTGGCACTGTGGCAGATTTGCGGTCCTTTATTCTTTACAGCTAATTCTATTACTTCGAATTTCACAGTCCGTTTTTCACACAAATGCACTTATTTCATCATAACTTTTTGTCAGCACTGTCTCTTTATTTTACAGTTTTCCTCAACTAATGTTTCATCATAGTTTATCGTCAGGTTTCTTGTTTATCAAAGATAAGTTATATCTGGCAGTACACTCGGGCGAACGTCACAACTGCTGTAACACATCTCTTACGGACTCTGGTAGTACATTCGGGCGAACGTCACAACTGCTGTCACACATCTCTTACGGACTCTGGTAGTACATTCGGGCGAACGTCACAACTGCTGTAACACATCTCTTACAGACTCTGGTAGTACATTCGGGCGAACGTCACAACTGC
This sequence comes from Lanistes nyassanus, assembly GCA_004794575.1. Classification (NCBI taxonomy): domain Eukaryota; kingdom Metazoa; phylum Mollusca; class Gastropoda; order Architaenioglossa; family Ampullariidae; genus Lanistes; species Lanistes nyassanus. Next base: position 123,309 of record SMGT01014464.1, read on the forward strand.
TGTCACACATCTCTTACGGACTCTGGTAGTACATTCGGGCGAACGTCACAACTGCTGTAACACATCTCTTACAGACTCTGGTAGTACACTCGGGCGAACGTCACAACTGCTGTCACACATCTCTTACGGACTCTGGTAGTACACTCGGGCGAACGTCACAACTGCTGTCACACATCTCTTACGGACTCTGGTAGTACACTCGGGCGAACGTCCGCTGTGCACTGCGCGGCACTTCAAACTCTGTGTCACGTCGTCACGGGACGTCGACAAATAATCTAGAAACAGCTACTCGTCTGGATGTAGAAGACATCTGCGATGATAGGCCAATCCACCCAACTCCAAATGCCTCTCCATACATTAGCGTCTCCCTTCAAACCTCCCTTCTCGGAGGAAAGGAATGCAGCGCGACCCAGACAAGGACGATAAAACCACTTTCCCCAGCGCACGTTCCCGGTTACTTTTCCACGTCAACAGTCAAGCGTCCACATATTCGCATTCATCGTGCCAGTCCGCAACACCATAGTACCAACGTGGAGGGAAATGCACCACGGTACATCTGTGCTAAGGCACCACGGTACATCTGTGCTAAGGTCTCTTGGTTCGGGTCACTTGTTACACGTGTTGCATGTGTATGATATATGTAGTTCGTCTTACATGTGTTACAGAAAGTAGCTCTCAAGATGGGGCTGGACACCCGCAAAACATCTTCGCTGTGGAAAGACCGAGCTTTGGTGGAGGTTAATATTGCTGTGCTGCACAGTTATCAGGTAATTCATTTCGTTTGCCTTTTGACAAAGACCTGGGTACCGCTAAAACTAGCCATCAATTTTGAATAGTGACTTGTCACGGACAGCATGTCTTTATATGAGGTCGTCAAAAACAGTCATATAGCTAGAGCCACCTCTAGTATGCTTGGATAGGTCATTTCACCCTGTCAATTCAGACTTTCGGCTTTTGTTTTTTTTTTTAATTTAAACGCTTCCCCCGTGCAACATCAGAAAGCTCGCTGCGCGCCATTGCTGGGCAGAGTCAGGAGCGCGTGCGTGCGTGCGTGCGTGTGCGTGCGTGCATGTGCGTGGGTGCTCTTTCAGGACATAGCTTAGTAATAGGACCCCAGCACCCAAAGTGTGAAATCACCGCCGCCTTTAAACTAACTAATCAAACAAACGTCTCTTGCAGACTGTGCATTAGAAGGTACAAGTATCTGAAGAATGTTCAGTAGATGTTTGTTCATTCCTTCTTTCGTTAGCTAGTCATTGTGGACTATGACAGATTAGCCAGGCTGTGGAGCTTTGAAAGTAGCCGAACTGATCTAATATTTTTATGAATTTACAACCCGGGGAACCCGGCACTGCCCGGGTGTTTTTGTTCACAATCATTCATGCATGCACGCACGCCCTCACACACACAAAGGTCATGGCGTGTTCTTTCTCTCTCCCAAACACTCCGCAATCTCCACTTCACAAAACAACACGTTCGTAAAAGTTCAAGACAGGACACCCTGTACTAATTTAATCACAACTGTGTTGAAACATACAAATTCGCCCCCAAAGTTGGTCACTTTCACTATAGGTTTCGCCTCGTATCAGCTCCACAAAAACAATTTCAATGTTTCAGTTAACTACTAGCTTATCCCAGTCCACACCACACTATCCATCCACAATAGCAAACAGGGCAACAAAATTCACCCGTTACACAATAATTAGAATATAAATAAGACAGGTCAATAGAAAACAGCCAGCAGCGACAGCGACAACAGCAAACCACAGCAGCCAGTACACCAAAGAACAAGGACAGCCTCGCTCCACCACCACCAGTTCAGCCGACGCAACTAGAATACGCCCCCACCCCCAATCACCACCTTCCCCTCTCCCCTAGAGTTCGAAATCACCGACCGGTATAAGCACTTTCCCCAAAACCAACTAATGTGCAGGCAGCCGGGGTGACCATCACAGATCATCATGCCGCTGCCGAGTCCTTCATGAAGCATCTGGAAAACGAACAGCGTCTGCGTGGGGGCTGTCCTGGCGACTGGGTGTGGGTGGTGCCGCCAATGAGTGGATCTCTTACACCTGTGTTTCACCAAGAAATGCTGTGCTACAAACTCAAACCTTCCTACGAGTATCAGGTGACTAGAAGCAGGGTTAGATTTCGGATGAAAGTTGTGAGCTGCCTTTCGTAACAAGAGCTAAAATGATTCATAGAAAAATCAGTATTTGGGCTGTCAATGTTGTATTTAAGTCTAGGAAGATCGAAGACGCAGTTGTTTTCTCTATTTTTAGGAAAGTTAGGAAACACTTGCGGTAAATATGAGTAAATAGCTGTTTCCGGTCTTTTCAGGAAGATCCCTGGAAAACACACGTCTGGAAGAAAGATCGCGATAAGCCCAAATCAGTCGACAGACCGAAACGTAAATTTGGTTTTCGAGAATTAGCCAGGTAAGTTGAAACGTAACTATGGTTTCTGACAATTAGCCAGCAAAGTCTAGCTTCTAATGATGAGCTCAGTAAGTTTATCACGGTTGAAATAAAATGCTGATAGTATCTAGCCTATAGATTAATTCATAATTATTCATAGCTTGATACTTTGAAAGCAGAGTGGTTCCACATTTATTTTGCACTACTGTGCGAGGAAGGAGAAAGTATGGGATAAAGTTAGGGCTGGCGCTGATTACGTACTACTGTGGAAGAAATGAGAAAGTTTGGGGCGAAAGCTGGTCGTACTATTCTTGACTGGCGGTGGTAGACTGTTGGCTTCTTGCTTGCCTCTGGGTGCATTCTATAAAAATTTGGTGGTGGTTCACTGTGTTTACAGTGAGGTGTTGCTATTGGTGGTGTCACAACTAGGGAGATTTCTTTTTGCTCTTGACGGGTCGTCTCCTATTCTCGCTCACACGACCACCGTCAAGAGTGTGACATATGCGTAGGTGGAACTATCACTGTATTACAACAATTAATTAATATGATTTCTTAATCATATGGCCGAGCCCCCACCACCTACAGTCTCCCATAAAGAACAACAAAAGACTGTAATACAGTGAACACAAAAAGAAGAATGTATTGTTGATAGAAACACTAACCCACACCTGGCTAGCCTGACACCTGTTATAGTCCCATCCCAGCTGTGCTTCAGGGTAAGTAACACCTTGCCCCTTGCTTCTAGAGTCAGCACCCCTGGTCAGAAGTGTGAACAGGGACCTAATCCTGGGCTGGTGATGACGTGAGCGGCTAGATGGCGGCTTGAACAAGGAATAATAGACCTTAATTAGGGCCGGAGAGTCGAGGATGGATCGCACCTGGAATCTATGGTGCAGTCTCCTTGACCAACCAGACCCCAAAACGTGACAGGTGGTGGTGGTTCACAGTGTTTACAGTGAGCTGTCGTTGGATGAAAAGAAACACGTGGCTGATGCTTGGAGTCAATTGTAAGAACAACTGAAATTAGCCAAGCAAAAATTAACAAAGATAATGTCAATGTTTTAGGGGATTATCCCTTCCTCAGGACGACCCAAATGGATAACAAATAAAACTAGACAGTTCACCAAGGCCGATAGAGAGGAAAATGTCACGTCTCATTGTCAATCACCGAGTAGAAAACTCAGGTAAACCTTTGACCTCTGAGCTGGCTATAAGCATAGCGTCGCTCACATACGTTTCACACAAAACGAATCATTGCTTTTCACCCTGCAGATCATAAAGCTTCCTTCATAGCTTCCGGCAGGTTACAGCTTTCTTCACACGGTGGGATACTCGATGCCCATTTAGCATAGATGTTTTCTGCGCCAGTGTGATTGTTAGACTTTAGCACAGTTCTTCAGTTGACCCTGGTTCTCTTCAAAGCTTCGTCTGTAGTTGTCCAAAAGCCACAATCATAACGTGTCTCTTGAAACCTTTTTCCAAGGCATGAGTACGATTTCGACGTCCTCACTTGTCGCAAATAATACAACCCGCTGTGCACAGGATACGACACGCCTCGGGTGGCTTCCACTGGCAGCCATTTTATTGCATGGCATGGTCGATGGCATGGCCACCTCTATACACCTGCAACTTCTAAAGGGGAGAATGAAATATGAATGAAGGGTCATTAACAAACCTTGTTCTGTGGCCAAAAAAGGAACTGAACCAGCAAAAACTAACAAAGACAAGATCAACGCTTCGGGTCATTACCCCTTCTTCAGGATGCCACCAAAGCCTTAGTGAACTAAGTTATTCAGAATTTAGTAACTAGGTCGAGCTGAAGACGGGGTAATGTCCTGAAGCGTCGACCTTGACTTTGTTAGTTTTTGCTTGGTTCAGGTTTTTTGTTGTCACCTTACGTTTACTACAAGCAGAGGTCACGTGTTTCTTATCAAACCGTGTTCTGTCAGACTAGGACTTACCTTCATCCCAAACCTGCTTGTTTCTTGTATACGCCACATGGATACCCCTCTGATGAGCGTCCAGCTTTTTGCCACCATGCGGCATTGCATGGGTTTCACACGAAACAAACAGGCAGGGTTAACCCTAACCCTAACCCAGGGTATAAAGGCTACATTTTGACTACAAACTACGTCAGGGTAGAATTCCCAGTCTGTGGCCACGACAATTTGTCAATGTCATTAGTACACTGATATGTTTGAAGTCTCCAAGTCAACACTAAACCCTGTCTGAACATGTCAAAATGCGTTGCCTAGGATCTCATTCAGATCTCTATATCGATCCCGCTAATGTCACGAAATCTTGCAGTCAGGTAACCCACAGTGGCTTTATGTAAAACAATGAAATCATGAGGCTAACTTGAAGATGGATGAAATGCTTCCGTCCTCTTTCGTGTGTTGCTGGAGGCGCCCCCTGGCGTGTACTGCTGCTGTTGGAGTGCGTGCATTGCATGATGGGTTTAGGGTTAGTACAGTTTATTGCAGCATTTGGTGCTGATTGGCACCATGATGAAATTTGAGTAAGTACACTGTAAGGTGGTCTTTCTGAGAATTATGCGTGCATGTGACCTTGAAGTTTTGGAGCTGAGCGAACTTCCGGCCTTGCCAACCGACTCTCTTTTGTATGTAAGGTGGCTGCACTATGTCAGCCCTTACTACAAAGAAATCTCGTCGAATCTGTTGCGTACCGCAGTGTACTGTGATAAGTTACAAGTTCCCAACTTTGTCCTTCCATGGATTTCCCAAAATGAAATATCAAGGAACTGTCGATAGTGAAAATTCGCAGAGACGAAACATCCCTTTTTCTTTTTTAGATGAGTTGCGCTGTCAATTCTGACTTCCAGAGTTTGCTGTGCTACGAGATCCCGATGCAGTCATTTTAACTGTATTTACTTCCATTGCCATATCCATCTAGTAATCAGACGTAATAATATAGTTATCTTTTTCTTAATATTTGGTGAAAAACGCGCAAGAACCACGTACATCACAGTTTGAGTGATCACTACTGTCCTTGCTGTGTATCAGGCAATGCTGAAAATCAAATCTATCGCTTGTGATTAGATATCATTTATGTACCATGTGTTTCGCGGATCTGATTACGAAAGACCCCATTGGACAACTGGTGCTGATCTTGCCAGTGCTTACAGGCGGACTGACAGTTTGTAGTCCAAATGAAGTACCTGTATGAACCTTCATGGCATAATGTGATGAAGTACATATACCCTTCCAAAACATTAACCACATGGAAAAGAGATGAGGATTTCGGAAAATCAAAAAAATCTTGACTTATTTATCCCTAAATAGACACTTTGAAATTTAAAATGAGTACAATTTTCCGCTAGTACAAAGAGAGTGTTATTTCTACACCAAAAATGTTGCGTATTTTTCAATCTCCTGTTAGCAAAAGCAAGATGATGACACACCAACGTTTTGAAATCCAAGTGCTTTGCCGATCAAGGCTGTAACTGGCACTTAGTAGAGGGTTAGGGTTAGGGTTACTAGAGGGTTAGGGTTAGGGTTACTAGAGGGTTAGGGTTAGGGTTACTAGAGGGCCTTTCCAATAAACAGGATTGGAAAATTATGCACCATTCCAACTGCCTGAAGAAACTGCCTGATGCAACACATGACACGAGTGTTCCACACACTGTAGGTGTGTCCACCTCTCATAATACAATCCAAGCAGCGATTCAGCGCAACTGTCAGAATACAGGACCAGCGATGTTTCAGTCGGCCGACGGGCAACACCAAGAAAGGACGGTGCACCCAAATACAAACCATACAGCACAAGATGGAGGACAGTAACTCTAACCCTAACCCTAACCCTAACCATACAGCACAAGATGGAGGACGGTTACTCTAACCCTAAACCTAACCATACAGCACAAGATGGAGGACGGTAACTCTAACCCTAAACCTAACCATACAGCACAAGATGGAGGACAGCAAAGACCATCCACATCGACTGCGGGTCGCCACTGACAGTGTCGTCAGTATATAGACCCCTCACAGGCGACCGCATGACGTCAACCTGACTAAACCCACAGGCTGCGGTGCCTGTAAATGAGGCGTGGGTTAGGGTTAACCCTAACCCTAACCCTTTAAATGAGGCGTGGACGCGCCCCCCTGGGATGATGTGCTTTTCAGCGACGAGTCCTTCATTTGTGCTTGGAGACAACCAGAGCTGGAAATTGCAGATGACTACATTGAAACAGACCCTGCCTTTGGAGGAGACTGGAGGTGGTGTGGGGAGGCATCAGTACGTACCGGGCAATCCTTTATCACAGGACACCCATGTACCACAACAGCCCTGTACCACAGGACAACCTTGTACCACAACACAGCCCTGTACCATAGGATAATGACACCCATGTACCACCATATCGCTTGCTACCTGGACATATGTAGTCGTTAACTCCTGTTTCAGTGCTTCTCTGCCATTTTGTGACTTTGTAATCTAAAGATGCTGATGTTCAAGGGGCTGTTACTCTGTCACCAATGCGCTCACTGACATAAAATGTGCTAGATATCTTTCGAATTTATGGTTGCAAGGTCATTCTCTGGCCTTCTAGGGACCAAACGACGAAGAGTTTGTCTTGATGAATTATTATACATAGTGCAAGAACATTGTTATATGAAAAGGTGGGATACGTCAGACCATTTGAGTGAAAGGCAAAAGGCTCTGATCACGTGTTGACTTACTCACGCAGGGCTGTGAAGTTTTCCGCCAAGCTGATGGGACGTGCTCTGGCAAGGCGCGTGCGGTGCACCATCTTGTATGGCACAGAGACCGGCAAATCGGAGCGCTTTGCTGCCACCTTGTGCGAGATCTTCAAGCATGCGTTTGACGCCAGGGTGAGTGGTGGCATGCTACATAGCACTGTGTGTGTGTGTGTGTGGTGTGTGTGTGTGGTGTGTGTGTGTGTGTGTGTTTGTGTTACATCCATGTAACGCAGCTAACTTAGGAATAGCTTCACAAATCTTGATTAGATAAAAATATAGGCTAAAATTACCACATTTATATCCGGATAATAAGAGAATGCTTCGCATTCCTAAGACGGGGTTCAAAGCCCAAACTGGTTAAAATAAACTCCACTACTGTGCTTTGGATGTTTGTAAAAAAATAGAACTGTTAGCCTTAGTACATGCGGTACTTTACCGTCGATGTCTTCACGTTTCCCATGGTATTTTTTCTGTCCATGTAGGTGATTTGTATGGATGCGTATGACGTCACTTCGCTTGAGCACGAGTCTCTGGTGTTGATTGTGACAAGTACTTTTGGCAACGGAGACCCACCTGAAAATGGCGAGGTGAGGGTTACCCCAGTCTGCGTGCATAAATCCACAGACAGAGTTATCTGACCCTTTCTAAACCCAGAGGTACACTGGGTTGTCTTTCCCTAATCCCAGACATTGATCTGACTGTGTCTATGTCGAGATGCTGATCTGCGCTTGTGTGGATAAGCCCACAGATTGGTTGATCTAAGTGAGCATGAGCCCCCATATCGATTTAGTGTTGATCTGAGTGTCCGTGAACCTTCTGTAGACTGAGTGTGCATAACCCTAGACTGAACTGACTGTGCAGGAACCTCATAGAGATTGAGTACTCAGGTTGATGTGAGTGTGCATGAACCCCATAAAGACTGAGTGTACATAAACCGCAAATTGATTGATCTGAGTATGCAAGGACACAATCAATCTTTGGACGCAATGTAGACTGAACATGCCTGAATCTACAGATTAGTTGATACAAGTGTGCGTGTTTGTGTAAACTCACATATTGACATGAGTTTGCATGAACGCCATATAGATTAGTGTTTGTAAAACCTACAGATTGATATGAGTGTGTATGAACGCCATATAGATTAGTGTTTGTAAAACCTACAGATTGATATGAGTGTGTATGAACGCCATATAGATTAGTGTTTGTAAAACCTACAGATTGAT
>SMGT01014465.1:0-16024 GCA_004794575.1 Lanistes nyassanus
TTTTACGAGGGTGGGGGCTCTTGAGCTAGTAGTGTTTTGCCTGTGTGAGACTGAGCGAACGTGTCAGAGTATGAGAATCTTTTCCCTCGGAAGATTGCTCTAGTTGTTCACATTATTTCACAGCATCGTCACCCTTTGGTTTAGAAACCACTGACCTAAAGCAAAAAAGGTTTTGTTGACGATTGCTAAATTAAATCTACATTTACAAGATCGCCATAAACAAGTGGTCCAGTAATTCTGGATAAGTCGAGTCCAATAAGATAAGGTACCGCCCGTCGTGACATTAGCCATGTCCACAAACGTCTTTAAGTAAGATTTTAATCAAACATGATAGCTTTGTAAGCAATCGTTTGCTCCCTGTTGAGAATAGGCACTGAAATTTATAGGTATTAGGGCGGTTTCTGTAGTAATAAGGTAGCCATTTGTTTCGGTCATCCTTAAATTTATCGCAGCAAAATAATGGTACTCATCACCGATGTCGTTGCTGTTACAAAGATGACAGATTCTTTCTTCTCTGGGTATTCTCTGTATTCTGTGTATTCTCTGTATTCTGTGCGTTTGGACCGGGAAGTTGTTGTTCAAGAGTCGGAAGTTAAGAAGCGGTGTGTAGTGATTTGGGGGCAATATTTTTATGAAGTTTTCAAAAGTGAAAGACGTTGTAATAATTCTGTAGATCTTATAGATGTCTTTTGTATCTACATCTTCTAACCAACTTTGAATAAACTGATCATGTAAACTTCTATCAACTTTCTGCTTGAAACATTCATATGAGCAGGGGAGATTATTTTGATTGGTCCAAAAACCATTTAGTCCAATGGCTTGTAATGTTGATTTTACTGCTTGTATATAGGTTGAATGGAGGGCCCCATTCTCATGTAGCCGTAGTATTGCTCTATATAAAATACTAGATAGTTTTTTGTTATTCATAACATTGACTAATTTAAACCAAAAACAAAGCATCCTACTTTTAATTTGAACGTTAATGCGGGAACGACCTAGTTCTCCAAGGACCATGTTGGTGGGTGTTGCTTTCCTTAGTTTTAGAATTAGCTTATGGAATTTCAGCTGAAGTTTTAGGGCTAGATCGTTTATTGCCGGTGCCCAGATTTCACAGCCATATGTTAGTATTGGCACTATAGTTCTGTCAAATAGTTCAACTTGGATATCTACTGGTAGCTGAAGCAGCCTACATTTCTTAAGGAGAGAAAACATAGCTCTGGAGGCACTATCATACAAGTCTTTTTGTGCTACATTAAATTTGTTGTTATATTTTAACCTTAGTCCTAGGTAACAAAAGTCATAAACTACATCAAGTTTGTTGCTATTATAGTAGAACACTTGTGTTTTTTTAATTTTCCCTCTTGAGAAAATGATAATTGTTGTTTTCTTTGTGTTAATCGTTAGATTCCACTTATCACAGTATAGTTTCATACTATTTAAGGCTGTCACAAACCCCGTGACAAGTGAGGTGAAATTATGATAAGATCGGCCTACCATAGGAGTCGTTGAACGGTATCGCCGAACTGCACAGCGGGGGAGGGGTGAGCTCACTCACTCCTTGGGGAATTGAGAAGGAGTTAAGTAAATGTGGGTAAAACTTCGAGGAAGTGGTGTGAAGTAGTTAAAGGGGAATATTTTTTTTTGTTCTTGGGTGTGTGAGTTTGAGGAGAAACATAAAGGTACCAGTTACGTCCAGTGCTCCTGGGTGACAATAAATAGTGGTGGGTCCTATTTATGTTACCGGAGTTGAGTTTTGTTTGAACGACAGGAGAGTGAAAGAACACGAAGCACGTGCTCCCACTATAGGTCGTCTGACATGGACGGGGGTGGGGGTCGTGACAAAGGCTACCCGAAGTTCCTCAGGTGATTCGGTACAAATTACCGTGTCATCAGCATATAGCAATAAGAACATTTTTAATCCTGGTGTTAAACGTGAAATCTCCATGCGGCCATCTCCCCGCACATTCAACTGCCTGATCATCTTACTCCAGCTATCGATCTGGTGGTTCTTTCAGGCCAAAGCTTAGTAATAGGAACCCACCCCACCCCACCCTACCCCACCCCCCAAGAGCCAAATCACCGCGAGTTGGAAGCACTGTCCGTACACAGTTACCTCCCTACGAACCTAGTGCATGAGCCGCGTAGAACACAGCACTCTCCTAACATGAAGGCGAGAATGGTACACAGCCTAGAGACGCCGCGAGGAACATCGGGCTACCAATGGCGAAGTGCTCGTCCTGCCGCGGTCAGATAAATTCAGTAAGAATGGAGACAGACACAAGATCCGCAGTTCGGGGCAGTGCATGAACGGGTGTTGATGTCGACTGAACAAATAAATTATGAAATTTCCAGCCATCGTTCTACCTGTACACATACAAATATAAGGTAAGGCACACAGGTGGAGAGAGAGAGAAGGACAGTCACCTGTACAAATACAAATAAAAGGTAAGGCACACAGGTGGAGAGAGAGAGAGAAGGACGGTCACCTGTACAAATACAAATAAAAGGTAAGGCACACAGGTGCAAGCACAAAGACAGACACAAAGACATTGATTCAGCTGGCAACAGTAAACAATGGTTAGCCTTCAAAAAGAACAGTTGCTGACCCTTTGATCCCGAAGTAGTTGTAGGATGACGTCTTGAGGTCTGCCCATGGGGACGTCAGGACACGCTCCTGGGCCAGCCACGTCAGTCTGGTGCTGTTCACGCCGTCAAACGTCAGCTCTGTCGTCACCACCCCAGACGTGTACAGCGTCAGTTTCACCTGCCAAGCATTCTCACTGCCGTCACCAGCAACATTATCATCAGCATTTCATGTCACAGTCATGCCACAATCATCTTGTCATTGGCAAGCCAAAGCCATCTTGTCACTGGCATGCCAAAAACATTGTCGATGTTGTGCAATTATTGACTGACCATCATTTCGTAGGTTTCTGTAATCTGACCACTTCAAGCAATTTGTCTTGTGAAAACAGTTTTTAAGTTGCAGTCTGTTCTGTGGTCATCCGACCTAAACTGTGATGTGAACACAATGTATTTAAGCATCGCACACACGCTAATACTTGGTGTGAAACATATTGGTCTTAAAAATAAATTTTAACACTAATTTCTTCGGTGTAATCTCTGGGTACTCCCCGCTCCCCCACCCCAACCCGCAAAGAAAGAGAAAGGTCGAGTTCATAGCATCACAATTATCATCAGTTATCGTCGTCACCTTGTCGATGTTGGTCCACGAGTCGAGCAGATAACTGCGGAAATGACTAGCGCAGGGGGCGCCACTCTCAGGGAGGACGCAACCAGGCAGCTCCGAGGGGTCGTCATGGCGACTGTCCTGCAGCAGGGTGTCGTACACAGACTGACCGTTGCCAGACTTGATGGACAGAGCCAGCAGCCAGGGGCCCGCTGAGACAGGAGCTGACACAAACAGGAGACGGGACGTGACAGACAGGAGATGAGACACGAAGGACAAAAATCAAAGCACGAAATACAGAAGCTGAGACACGAAAACAGGGACTGGGAGACACAGACGACAGGAAATGGCTGGAGGAAGGCTAGCACTGAGGCACAGAGTTAGGGGCAGTTGGGACACAATCATGATTCCGTCAGGCGGACAGAGGAGGAAAAGCAAAGAACAAGAACCATGAACAAGAACCATGAACAATAACTATGAACAATAACTATGAACAATAGCCCTTACAACTAAAGGAAGTATTTAACTCACTTTCCTGTATGAACACACTCTGGGGGTCGTAGGTCAGACCTCCCAGCACCTCATGGCTGTACACGCCGAGAAGCTGGCACGTGACCAGTGACGTAGAGGTCTGCCACACCACGTTGAGGCTGCGGCAACCCTGCCACGCCCTGCAGGCCAGGACACAGCGGGCCAAGGGCAAGGCCGCGTCTGTCTGTATGACGAGTGACGAGAGCGGAGTTGACGTCAGACGTTGTTGTTGCGTGACCGTGAACAGGACACATGACACACGCGGACATTGCACGAGCAGCAGGAGGAGCAACACTGTTCGCCTCAGCATCTGTAACACTGAGGAGTTGTGTCCCCTAGATGCAGCCAGTGGTGAGCTAGTGATGCCCAAAATTGGAGGTGAACACGGGGTGGTTTTTTTTTGGGGGGGGGGGGCTGGGATTTTCATTGGTAATGGATGTAATGGAAAGTCAAGCAAGTGAATAATTACCTGAATTATTACTCTTGCCGCTAACTTTGGAAGGTTTGATTTGACAAGGACGAAACTGATAAGTTTAGGTCTGACTTCATATCTGTCTGCAGCCGCTAGTGCTTTCGGTACGGAATCAGCCGAAGTCTTCAATCGGATCACCTGAGGCCGACCTTACGCTTACATTTTGCACAGACACAATGAACGAAAATTAAGACCCTTCCTAATTAAATTATAAGATGTACCCCGAAAGATCGATATAAACATATGAACTGGGCGAAACTCTGGATCCCAACATAGGTTTGCAGGGGTCGCCAGTCTAAAGAGACTCTAGATACAAAAACAGATTGTCTGCGTTTGTGGAACTTCCCTCCACTCCGGCAAACCACGGTTTGTTTGGGGGGGGGGGTTCGCGACAAGGGTCTCCAGTGACATGACTGTCACATGAAGAGCTCGGACTAGTAAATATTGTTGAATCTGGGGCTAACAGTATACACGACAATTAACAAAAACCAATATATAGCAGACATCGTGAGCAGGGCTAATTGACTATAGAGGAGAATGAAAAGCAATTAGGTCTGTACTGTAACATACAGTGGGCATAGGACTGTTTTCTTTGGCCTGCTATTGCTTGCATTAAATACGTGTTTGTTGCTGTCTACCAGCTAAACAAACGCACACACAGATGTTACATCGACCCTGTCACCAGCTGTTCATGGATGGCTTACTTTTGGCAACAAAATTGTTGCCGTCTTTTATGAAAGAGGTAAAAAATAAAACGAAACAGTAATTTCAGTAATATCCTCACAAGTGCGTAACTGACTGAACTCTAATTCTCTTTTCCAAAGATTTTTTAAACTCTGTGCAATCAGTTTATTTACCTCAAGCTGCACAGTGTTAATTGTCTATTAGTTTTCATGACGTACAGAGTCATGAAAAGTATGAGAAATATTTGTTAAAAAATATATTCAATCGCTTGTTCTTTTATATAGACTTAATTACATCTGATCTATCTACATTGTTACTTCTTCAAGTCTGTTGCCGTCTGCAATGTACGCATGCATGTGAAGGTTAATCTAAGCGTTAAAAAAGCACTTTAATGTTTTGCAGATGTTGCATGCATATCCCTCCTCCCAAAAAAACACACACACACACCAGTCGAGCACAAATACCTTGAGCACGTGCTGTGCGTAGCGAAAACCCGTTAGCTGTCATGTAGCTATACATTGTAAATTATCCAGCGCTATACCAAAATTTCACATACCGTCTGCACGCTAGTCTTCATTAGTCAGCACTAAGACGTTAGTAAATCACAAAGCATCACTTATCGCTTTAGAACAATCATCAAAATCAGCCTTGGCATCATACACACCGTACAAAACAAACAACACAAGCAGCACATCCTACCCTCGCTTCTTTTCTGCAGATACCCATAAAGGGTGCCAGCTTACCCTTTAGGACGAGGAACAGGCACGCCACGAGCACTTGCTCACACACCAAAGTGGAACTAGCCGTCTCTCACCTGCCTGGAGACAACAGTGAGCGAAGAGCAGAGCTCTGCTGCTGACCACCCATTAAGCTGCGCGCGCATCGGAGAAACATTGACTGAGGCATCCATTGGTTGCCTGAAACTGGCATCACTCACAGTCTAGCCGTTACCTGTCTTTCCTGTAAAGACAAAGAAGATTTCTATTCCTATAGACACTTGTTATATTTCCACGTCTGGAAATCTCCGATAAATAAAGAACCTAACAAAGGATGGTCCAGCCTACCACTCGCAGTCCAATATCGGCTTGGATCTTATTTAGAATATTAATTGCATGACGTCAGTCTCAGGGTGACAGCTAGCGTGAAGAGGTAAGCTGCTTTGCTCCACGAACCGTCCTTGGTTCTGATGACAACCCGGATGTAGACACCCTGGTCACCACCCCCAGCACAGCCAGCAGCAACAGTAACAGCCAGTGAGATCCTGGGTGAACGTCGCCCAGTCAAGAAGCAATGGACCACAGCCGACGTCCTTGTTCTGTGACCAGCGAAGACAATGAAACACAAGGACAGGAGTCCAACCAAACGCCAAGAAGCCAACGGGAGGGTCACAAGAGCTCTGAGAAGAGCGAGGAGGGGGGGATGGATGGAGAGCACTGCAGTGAAATCGAAAACAACTGGAAGACGAAAAATACGAAGGCGTCAAAGAGTGAAGAACCTGACAAGCACAAGACAAAGGTGAGTCTCAACTGTCCGGAACAAATCAGGAAAAGGTCTCAGTAAAACCAGGGAATCCTCACTCGATGGACAGAGTACGGCACAGAGCTGCACAGCCACAGAGTCACAAGAGGTCAAGTGATCAGCGTTCGACAATAAAGCAGCCAAGATGGTTACCTCATACTTCACAAGGAAGTAGAGGCAGCAATCAAATCATTCAGAATGGGGGCGGGGAGTCAGCCGGAGTAAACAACATCCCAGCAGAACTGGTCCGACCCAGAGGCATAATGGTTGAAAATAGCCCACACCTTGGTCTCTGATTTTCACACGTTCTCTTTGCTTATGAGACACGGACACTGACAGCCGGTCTGAGATTTTCTGCTATCAAAGGATCATCAAAACTTCATTAGAGAATACGAGCAGTAACCCTCAGTTAAGCAAGGTGGTCTCCCTCACTTATTCCCAGCTGTAGCATTATTCCTCAGGGCAAAAGCGATGCTGTCGTGTGCTGATAATTTTGTTTGTCTACATCCCCCCCCCCTCTTTCATAAGTCTACGCAAGGGTCGCGGGTCCGCAAAGGGGGGATGCACAAAATACAGACTGCAGTAAGGTACCACTCAAAGACGTCACGTGGGCAAGACACTCTTCACACACCACGGTAGAGTATCACTCAAAGACGTCACGCGGGCAAGACACTCTTCACACACCACGGTAGAGTATCACTCAAAGACGTCACGTGGGCAAGACACTCTTCACACACCACGGTAGAGTATCACTCAAAGACTTCACGTGGGCAAGACACTCTTCACACACCACGGTAGAGTATCACTCAAAGACGTCACGCGGGGCAGGAGCTGAGTTGAGTTGAATGAGCGAGCGCATCATGACGTCACACACTTGAGCCACTTGCCCCGAGACATCGGCTCGGCCTGCCCGGTAGCGATTTTTTCCAAGTTCTGTCCAAACACGGGCATGCGCATTTCGGTTGCTAACCACAACGGATGATTACAGGTCAAGCCGTGATCACCACACGGCGTGACTTCTTATAGTGACAGTGAAGAAACCAGTCCTTGGTCATCGACAGTTGAGCGGCAAGGCAAAACATTGTTTCAGGTCACCCGAGAGACCCTAAGATTTTCTGCCGACCCTACTTTTTCGCCTTGATGGGAAAAAACCGCGCGCACACACACACACATACACACACGCGCGCACGCACACACACACACACACAATAAAAACTTTAAGCCGACCTACCTACCAAATGTTTTTGGCCTATGTTACCCGATACATCCTTTTTTTGGCCAAAGACATTGGGTTTCAGGGTTGTAAAGCTTGATCTTGATGAAAACAGACTATCTACATGAACCTAATGAAACATTACTATTTTTTCACGGTAATCATGTACAGGTACCTACTTGATCTTGATGAAAAGTACCGGTCAAACATGAATTACTGTTGTATAAATTATCTTAACACAATCCTGATGAAGCATTATACTAGTTTCTCTTCGTACATAATACATGATTACAGCGAAAACATGGTAATCTTTCATCAGTAGACAAGCTAATGAAAGGGTTTTATCACAATCATATCAGTTATACAAGATTTATTAAAATCAGGTATCATGTATGAGATTAGAAGAAATAGTAATGTTTCATCTCAAAGATGTGAAAAAGACTTTTCATTACAATCATGTATCGCGTACGATAGTGTGGATAGTGGGGTTTCATCAGAATCGTGTAAAATGCAGTTTTCGTCATGATCATGCAGGTACCTGTACATGATTACGGTGAAAAATAGTAATGTTTCATCAGGTTCATGTTTTCGTCTGTTTTCGTCGGGATCACTCCTCACCAATAGTTATATGGTAGGTTCGAACCCCGTGTTTATAAGCTTACGATTTTTTTTGGGGGGGAGGGGTGGAGTAGGGTTGGGATTTGGTAATAGGTAGGGTTCTGTTTTCATGTGTAATTTCAAGCCTGTGTCTTTGCGCTAAACGGAATGAAAGGTGGCCTGCACATGCGTGTCCGGTGCTTGGGCAGAACTCAACTGGGATAAAGAATTTCGCTGCCTGGCAGTAACTCGAGACTGTCCTCGCATCCGTTCCAGGTGGAGCAGCGAGTCAATGAAGCGAGACCACCCGCTGCGCTCAAATACACTTCTCTTTTGATTTTGTTAGGACCGCCCGTTCTGTCCTTTCTCTGTACGCATGTCTGGCGAACACAACAAGTCGCCGAGCAGCTTAGATCTCTCATTAACGGAAACAGGACATCTATAATGTAACAAAGTTTCTAGCTGTATATTGTTGTACATAATTTCTGTATTCAGTGTGCTTGTGCTTTACATTTGCGTCACTTTCAGTCATGGGTTGTAACCATAAGCCACTCTGAATAAAGGTAAAGCTCTCCCCCCCCCCCCGCATCTCTGTCTGTTCAGTTCACTCACTCACTTCTCCAAATGCCTTCCCCATCACCCCACCCACAATCCCCACCCTCTGTCCGTCTGTCACCTTCCTCTGTCAAAATGCAGTGAGATGCTTGTAGTTTTACACATTCTGCAGCTGATACTGCTAGGCGCCTACATCTATTCTGTGTGTTGCGTCACATCACCCGGGCTCACACTCTCAGACAACCGACCCGAGGCCGACGAAAAAGTTGTAAGACTTTTTATTTACTACTTGGCTGGCCGAGAGTCTTCTCCACGTTACAGAACATCATAACTGAATGGCAACATGTCTAGCGAATTCTGCTTCAGTCTCTCGAAGCCTGACCCTAAGTCGCTGACCTGCTTAAATGCCCGCTGCCCGCTGACTGGACAGACTTATGACGTCGTCTGGGGTTACTCGAGCTGAGCACTTTTGTCCTTAGCCTCGAGTTCCTGGGTTCTCCACTCATGCAACTAGCCCGACAGCTATTAATTTCAGACGGCTGATTGCCCACCAGTTGCTAAAGGAGCTCGTCGTAAAACTAATGTCCAGTGCAGTGTCAGGCCGCCGTATCACCTTCCGGACGCCTCACTTTCGGAGTATAGGGACTATAGCAATATCGTTACATGTATGTGTACGCCTACAGTCACATGAGGAGTATAGGGACTATAGCAGTATCCTTACATGTACGTGTACGCCTACAGTCACATGAGGAGTATAGGGACTATAGCAGTATCCCTACATGTATGTGTACGCCTACAGTCACATGAGGAGTATAGGGGCTATAGCAGTATCCCTACATGTATGTGTACGCCTACAGTCACATGAGGAGTATAGGGACTATAGCAGTATCCCTACATGTATGTGTACGCCTACAGTCACATGAGGAGTATAGGGACTATAGCAATATCGTTACATGTATGTGTACGTCTCCAGGCGTGTGCGCGGGCAAATGAACGGTTTTACACAGATTAATGTAAATAAACATTAGTACGTTATCTTTGATTGGTGCAGAATTAAACTTTTAGTCCTATCTGCAATCACAACGATAGACTGTAAAAGAAAAAATTCTGTGACTACGTGTTCAGTAGCCAAAGAGCAAGAGAATGAATGAATGAATGAATGAATGAATGAATGAATGAATGAATGAATGAATGAATGAATGAATGAATGAATGAATGAATGAATGAATGAATGAATGACCAAGCTCTGTGACAAGATGAAATACAAATCCCATATTGATCAGCAATTTGCTCAAACTGTTCGCACATACAGTTCTAAGTTCCTTGCAAGCCCCAGATGTTATCATTCATTACTAGTCTTCTGGAAAGTGATTCATTATTTTGAAATGACAGAGAACAGAACACGAAACGTTTGTATCTCACAAAGCGGTCAATCGTGGAAAGTCTAGGACACTCTCAGCTCAAAGAGCAAAGTTCACAAATGACAAAAACAAACATGGAGCAAAGACAAAACAAACATGGAGCAAAGACAAAACAAACATACAGCAAAGACAAAACAAACATACAGCAAAGACAAAACAAACATGGAGCTACATCCGGGTCGGGGTTGGTGGCGGAGGCGGGGATTAACTGTTCGATCAGAACAGAGATGCGCAGCAGTAGAACAGCCTCTGGCGATGACAACAGCGATAACATGCACTGTGTGTCGGACCTGAGCTGTACTTTCATCATCTGGCGATGACAACAGCGATTACATGCGCTGTGTGTCGGAGCTGAGCTGTACTTTCATCATCTGGCGATGACAACAGCGATTACAATATTACTGTTCATTATGTGTATTACACTAAAAATAAACAAACAGTTCCTTCTTAACAAGCAAGTAAACAATCAGATTAAAACGAAAAATAAAATAAATGTTTTTAAAAGCAAACAATGAAGTTCGAGGCCGATGTGCAAGTAGCGACAATGAAAACCCCGTGACAAAGCGTCTCCGGTGACACGAGCTGTTCAACTGTTATCGTAACTTTATGCATTTGTCTAAATTCAGAAACATCCAATGAACAATACCAACATACTCTGATCCCTTTCCATTTATTGACTACGGAGTTTTATTCTGCTGGTGACATCGACAAAAGGCCCGCGAATAAAATATAAAGGTAACTGTGAGAGAGCGGTTTGGGGAATAGGGAGGGAGCAGGGGCTTGTTTAGTTACATCCACCCTGACGGCAAATACACAGAACGTATTATCAAGATTCCTTGACGCCAATAAACTATCGTCTGCTTATTTGAAGTGGAGAGGGTGGCTCCACAGACACTGGGCACACCATGCCTCCATAACATGTTACCGACCTACTGCAGCTGTCAATAATTACTGTCGTCAGGGTCTGGTGAGACAAGCGGAGAGAGATCTATACGTGCGTCCTTCGACCAACGTTGGTATGACACGGATCGACTGTTTGCTCGGTGTTTGGACGTGTTACCTTGCGCGACAGCAAAGTTTAAGTGAAGCTTACATTCTCACAATGCAGCAGACTTTCATACACGGCCTTCAAGCTTAGTAGAGGGTTCTGGGTCGGTTTTTTTCTGGAGGGGGGGGGGTGGAGGGTACCCTAATGAGGTTGAGTATCATGCCTAGTCCTGTCTTTCAGTGGACATGCCTAGTCCTGTCTTTCAGTGGACATGCCTAGCCCTGTCTTTCAGGAGACATGCCTAGTCCTGTCTTTCAGGAGACATGCCTAGACAGCAAGCGCTGTCTGTCTAACCACGTGGTCCTGGTGCTGTTGCGGCCGTTCAGTGTCAGCTGTAGTCACCGCTCCAGCCGTGTAAGCCGTGAGTCTCACCTGCCGCAACAGCATCTCGGTTACTGTCTGACGTCATCTGGGCTGCACTTTGCAGATTAGTGTTTGATGAAAACTTGTGGGGGGTCAGCCTGCAGTGTCGGAACGGAGAGTGTGTGGAGAGGGCGCTGTGCAAGGAAAGTTGTGAACCCTGACACTATCTCGATGATATTTTTTACACCGAAAAAAACGAACATGCGCAGACCGCTTTGTCATTCAAACACACTCTCGATGTTTCCTTACAATAATCCTAACCCTGTCTCTCAACCAAAAACAAAACAGACCGTAAATCTAACCTCACCTCAGACTTCTTACACCTAACAGTAGATTCGTTGGAGTTTGGTTCCGCATTTCTTGTAAGAGAGGGGGGGGGGGGCACGATATGGTGATGTAGGGTCTGGAGTATGTCCATCGCCACTTTCTGCATTGTTATTGTCTACTGCAGTGAGGAGTGAGGCTATTGTCTACTGCAGTGAGGAGTGAGGCTATTGTCTACTGCAGGGAGGAGTGAGGGTATTGTCTACTGCAGTGAGGAGTGAGGCTATTGTCTACTGCAGGGAGGAGTGAGGGTATTGTCTACTGCAGTGAGGAGTGAGGCTATTGTCTACTGCAGTGAGGAGTGAGGTTATTGTCTACTGCAGTGAGGAGTGAGGGGACAATCGCTGATGGTGCGAGTTACGGACCGTGAGAGAGATTTTTCCTGGGGACAAACTGACAGTAATATGAGGGTTACGCTGTTCGACTAAGTCGGATGAAAGAAACGGTAAGAAATGTGTCCGTCTGTTTGCAAAAACAAAACAAAAACAAAAATCCCCTCGCAATTTAGTTTTTCCTAAAACTGGATCTCATGTTCATTACAGAGGCATGTTTACACTAAATCTCGAAAAGAATTTTGAGAGAAAATTTTTTTTATCGAGATAAGACGGTCTTTTTAATGCAAGCGGTTTGGTTAGTTCTTAACGAATGCTTTTATTCGACTTTGTCAAACCGTGTAAACCCCACATAAACCTGTTTTAGTCACAGTGAAGGCCCCACGACAGCCTCAGTAATGCGTCAATGAAACGTTTACCGTTTGGAAGCTTTTCGAGGCAAGTTGTGGGTGTGGAGTTTTTTGTTTGTTGTTGTTGTTGTTGTTGTTGTTGTTGTTTATTGAAGGTGGCATTGTTGAATGCCGGTTGTTTGGGGGGTTTTTGTTTTGGGGGGGGAGGGTCTTTGGTGAACGATTGGCTTTTCTGGTGTTGTGCAATAGTGTAAATGAAATATTTTTGTTATTTAAACTAGAAATGGCGGGCTCTATCCTCTCCTTGCAAAGGGGAACCACCCCAGTCGAACAGCTACCTGAGGGAAACTGCGCTTGGTTTGTTTGGGGTTTTTTCCCATTGCCCTGCGTGCTATTATAGTGTCTGGCTAACTTTCAGCCTTGTTTCATGCCTCCTGTTTACTGATATTTGGAAATATCTATCTAAATACCGCTATTTTGTGTTGTGTTGTTATTGTGAAGCGTATCCTTGCAGGAGAACGATGATTTTTGTAGGATACGAAGACTGGTAACAGATGCAGATTTGACAATTATCGTCTGTCTTTCCTGTGGAGAAACTTACGTACAGTTGTAAAATTGCACGTAAAAGTTCCCGGTGTCTGTACTGTTACAGACTATGTAAAATATTATACTTACTATTATTTTTCCTTGCAAAAGTCACGTCTGCTTTTCAAGGGAGACCACTGTAGTTGAATAGACGGTGACATCTATCGGCCTTGTTTTCGTTATGTGGTCGATCTCATATCGAATGACAATTTATGATCAAAGAAAGACATTCTTAATCTCTCAAGGATGCCTCCTAGTCTGATGCAGGGATGATTTTGAAATGTCTACAGCCTTCGAAATCCTTGCAGACGCGTTTTTCATGCAGTAACAGACGGACAAACACACAGACAAATGGAGCTTTGACCTAGAAGAATACATAGATGACTGTTCAAAACGAAGATTAGAAAGCAAAAACTAAAACACACAGATTTGAGCCGGGCGCCTTCATGCAGCAAGCAGCAGTTTGTGCCACAAGGCCAGACCTGATGCATACGACACCAGCCCGCTTGGGATAATTGAACTGGTTACAAAAATCGACAGGTCTCTTCTCTGTTACAGGAATCTTAGCTGCGATTGGCAGCATGTAAGGCTGTTTGTACAGGTCTTCCCACTTCGGTAAGAAAAGCAAAGGCACGTGCACATACCACGCATAGTGCACGTGCCTTGCGAACTGTTTCTCGTTCCTAGCAGTAAAAGCGCACACAGTACAATCTGGAGCGGCCATCGGCGTGTTCTTATGTTAGTGATACGTCCAGCAGAGGATTGTTCACCCTGAGAACTGGCGATTCGCTCAGGAAGGAATTTCACGGCCTGTAAGGAGTCTCAGCTTGTTCACACCAGCATCGACGTTTACAGCTTGTTCACACCAGCATCGACGTTTACAGCTTGTTCACACCAGCATCGACGTTTAAAAGTGTCAAGGCGCGTCCTCTGAGTACGTTCTGCACAGGAAAACACTGCATCACATCTCATCATTACTATTATCATCAAATGACAACCCCAACAAAGTACTGGCAGCGCTAGACACAACCGTATGCTGACGTGTGTAACCAAGGGAGCCTACCGTACCCAAACACGTAGCAAAGAGAGAGTCGAAAGTAAGGAACGTGGCAGATCTTCAAAAAAAGATCTGCCATCCCTTTCTTTTAAACGACCCTAGTCTTCACACGGCTAGCCCCTGGTGTACCACGTGTGCATACAGCGAATCCCTAATTTATATCGTCAGCTTCGCTCACTAAGCGTATACTAACAACTGGGATTCGACACAAACACAACATAGGACAATTACATGGAATCCTCAGGGTGCACAATATAATCAAACAAGAACAAATGAGGACAGAGCGCTATAAAATCGTCACGAGGCATGCTGTGCCATGTACAGTATCCCAACAGTATGTATTGGCTGTCGTCATGAGGCATGCTGTGCCAAGAACAGTATCCCAACAGTGTATATTGGATTCCTACACACAGGGATATGTGTCTAGAGCCTGTCTGTTAGTCTGTACGTCCTTGCGTCCCTCCGTCTGTCTGTTATATGCCAGCTTATTACTAGTGTGTCTGTCTGCCTGTCTGTTATATGCCAGCTTATTGGTGTGTGTTTGTAAGTATGCAGAGCTGTATTCCTGTTTGTCAGTCGGTTGCCATAGTAGGGCGAGCGAAAGCGTGACGTCACATAGCGGTCCTGAACGCGGCGGTTGTACTTACCTGTGACCTACACGCCGTGAATGATGCCGGTCGCCGAGCCTCAGCCTGTGAGACATGGCCAATAGCAGGCTCGTGGCGCCAGGTGTCTGCAGTTTTCTGTCGACCATCGGCCTGTCTGACTGCTGGTTTGCTTGTGTTGTTTGTCTGCCTGCTTGCCCGTCCTCTTTCCTGTTTCTGCTTTACTTTTCTGTTTGTCCGGCTGTTTTGCTGTCGTTTGGCATGTTTGTCGAAGGTTAACCAAAGGGAACTGCGCCAAGCCACATAATACGAACCAGAAAATCAACAGTTTCGGGGCATCATCCCTTCGCCACGACGACACAGAGAGAGATCTGGCGAAAAGTGGACAAATTACACAACAGGACACTTAGTGCAGTCAAGATATGTATATATACAAAATAAAACGGAACACGTGCCTGACTCGTGGAATAAACTAAGTTAACAAAAGGGAACTGCGCCACTCTACACGACACGACACAGTCTACGACATAAACACAGATATACAGCGAATCAAAACTTAGACACGCCAGATCATACTCATAATAAACAACAGATGGAGAGAGTGAAAGCATCGCTGTGAAAGAAATATAACCACACAAAAAATATCTATTTAAAAACTATTAAGCAATGTTATTGAAACAGTACACGTAAAGACATCTGTTAAACATACCAGGGGAGAGAACTGGTGGTAAGACAGCTTCAGCACTAGTGAACTGTTCTTTGACCAGCAGACAGTTTCAGAAGAGTATTGTACTGCACTACGCACACAAACACGCACGCACAGCTCCACAAGCACGCACACAACCACGCACGCACAGCTCCACAACCACGCACACAAACACGCACGCACAGCTCCACAAGCACGCACACAAAAACGCACGCACGTACTCAAACACGGGCACGGAGAGGAAAGAGTGAGAAGAGAATGCGTGATGTAGGAGTCTGTAAAAATGTCTCTCCACCACGTCCCAAAGAGATTGAGTGATGTAAGAGTCTGTAGAAATGTCTCTCCACCACGTCCCAAAGAGATTGAGTGATGTAGGAGTCTGTAAAAACGTCCCTCCACCACGTCCCAAAGAGATTGAGTGATGTAGGAGTCTGTAAAAATGTCTCTCCACCACGTCCCAAAGAGATTGAGTG
>SMGT01014465.1:19317-37110 GCA_004794575.1 Lanistes nyassanus
TAAGAATATGGAATCCTACTTCATTACCCATTTCGGTACCATGGCACCCACTGGACTCAACCTCAAACACTGACCCTCCACCTTCCTCTTTCTCTTTACCCCTCCTTTCTCTCTTATTTCTTTTCTCTCACCTCCTTCTCTCCCACACTGACACCCCCCTTACCCACGCTTCTCTCTCCACCCCGCCCCCTCTCCACCCCTACCCTTCCCTACCCACCTGGCGATTGGCTGCCCCTCTTTTTAACCCTGTTTACTCACTGTCCCTTAGTCATTTTCCTGCTGTCCAGCCTATGCGCCACATCTACTGAAGCTAAGTCTTTTTCTTCTGTTTTCGTTGTTGTCGTTTTTTCGTCGTTTTTGTGTCGTCCTGATGAAGGGGTAGTGCCCCGAAACATGTAGATTGTCTTTGTCTTTGTCATGTCTTAGCTTGGTCCAGTTCCCTTGTTTTAAATTTTTGGAATATAGATATCTATTGGGGCGCTCCAGCGTACAGACTGCCGTGCGGACTGTAAGAAGCATTCGGGAACGAGTGTTGTGTTCTGTGAGTGTTGTGTATCACGTGGTCATTCTTTTTCTCGTATGCAAAGGCGGGATTAAGGTACGTGGCTTGTCATTATGTTTAATGGCGAGGCGGGTGATGTAGGTTGGTATTAGATGTTATAGTAGACCTAGCTCAAACAGAAGGAAATTGCGGGAGCCCTAGAGTTGTAACGAGTTGTAACATATATTGTCTTGATTGTAAATACTCGCTGTTTATATCAACAATACATTCTTCTTTTTTGTGTTTACTGTATTACGGTGTTTTGTAGTTCTTTATGGGAGACTGTAGGTGGTGGGGCTCGGCCATATGATTAAGAAATAATATTAATTAACTTTAGTAATACAGTGGTAGTTCCACCTACGCACATGTCACACTCTTGACGGTGGTCGTGTGAGCGAGAATAAGAGACGACCCGTCAAGAGCAAAAAGAAATCTCCCAGGTGTGACAGTGCGTGTATGTGTCCGTGTGTATGTACATCTATGTGTGTCCGTGTGTATGGGCCTGTATGCACCTGTGCTTGTGTCTGTGTGTATGTACGTGTGTGAGTCCGTGTGTAAGTATGTGTTTCAGTATGTACATGTGCGTGTACGTGTGTGTGTCCCTGTGTCCGTGTGTGTCCGTGTGTCCCTGTGTGTCCCTGTGTCCGTGTGTGTGTCCGTGTGTACTTGTGTGTGTGTGTCCGTCTGTAGTGTGTGTCTGTGCGTATGTACGTGTGTTTGTCCGTGTGTATGCACGTGTGTGTGTGTATGTGTAGGTTCGTGTGTATGTACCTGTGTGTACGTGTGTGTTCGTGTGGATGTATCTGTGTGTACGTGTGTTCGTGTGTATGTACGTGTGTGTCCGTGTGTATATACGTGTATGTGTCTGTGTGTATGTACGAGTGTGTGTGTGGGATGTCCATGGTGTGACTACAACAAGAAAAGTAACAAGAGAGAAGACAGACCGATCAACACGGTGGGAGGGGGAAGTTGCAGATCGCTGACGGTGCTTAATGATATGCCCGACCACAGGTACACATTGCACGTGCGCGCGTTCACAAATGTTCACATCTGGAGGCTACAACTGTACAGCAAAGTATTTGCCTACATGATGATTGCGCCTGAAGCCTTGAATGACCAGATGTTAATATTTGTTTTGCATTTATATCTTCATCTCACTGTGGCCTGCCATTTGCCCAGATATTTGCGCACATCGCCATGCAGATTATCAGCAGGACTGTGTGGATATTTTGGTCTCAGACCTGCCTGGTCTTTACAAGTTTGTACTTCTAACAGCGCATTTTCTTCTCTACTCGTTTTTTCTGCACTATCATCCTTTTCTCATCTATGTGCACTTAACTGTTCGTCTGCTCTGTCTTTGCTCTTCTGCAGTACCGATCTTTTCCAACAGCTATTTGTGTTCCTAACGTCACTAGTGACGTCTCAGGGCCCTCGCTAGCCCGTCACGTGCGTTTGCTAGTGTCCTGTTAGTGTCGGCGTTTACAGGCGAGTGAACACGTAGTGCAGAGATTGTGAATGATCTATCGATTTCACAAGTGAAGCCACGTTTGTTCGGAGTAAACAAAGGAATGTTCTAAAGAACGTAAATTATTGCAATCGATTCTCTAAAAGCGCATCGGTTTCAGAGTAGGTGCCAAAGTTTGTTTACTTGATGGTATAAATCAAACTTTAGTTGAATAATATTAACATGCCTATTTTACGGTGTCAAGATTAGGTTGGCGTTTATCTGTTTTTACGGCCTAATCAAAGATAACAAATTAAGGTCAATGCTGCATTCCAATGGAAGGATAAATCAAGATTAATGTAGCCCCGGTTTCGCAGAAAACAGATCAAAACTGCATTCCCTCCAGGATCACTAAATGACAGCTTGTAAACAAATCCCTGTTGTCTATTGACTAAATGACAGCTTGTAAACAAATCCCTGTTGTCTAGTATCAGTCAGGATGAGGTCCGCGCTGCCTCTTTTTTTCTATCAGCAGCACTTTTCTACGTCCCATCCTTTCGTCGCAGTTTAAAACGCAAACAACACACACGCACACACACACACACCCTCTCACTCACACACACACATACACATACTTACACACATACATGCAAACACAAACACATACACACAAACACGAACACACACAAGCACATACATCCATAAACACACCCTCATGCACACAAACACACACATACACACATACATTCACATGTATATACACATACACGTGAACACAGATACATACACATACACACACAAAAGCATTCATACTCACAAACACACATATACACACGCTAACACACACATACACACATGCACACACATGCACACACATACATACATACAGACACCCTCACATACACACAAACACGCACGCACGCGGCCCGTTATCTCAAAAGCTCCATGGTAACATTTTCACACTAATGACACTAATGTAATTAACTTTAGGCTACTGCTACGAGTCTAGCAAATGGGACTTACAACCTGTGTTGTTGCAAGGCATGTGCGCCAAACACAATGGTGGGAGTTTCCTCACAGCCCGAGGCGCGCCGCAGGTTTTGCCTCATCACGACAAGTCTAGCTGTAGCTGCTGCACCTAGTGTTCGAATTGCTACACAAGGAGCTTCAAGACAGGCCCCTAATGTCTGCATTGAAAATGACTGACCAGAATAATAAGCAATTAAACTAGTCGGGCAGATTTCGGGTCGTTGAGATGATAGTTTAGTGCCGTTAGTGTTTCAGAACTCAGCTTCCATTAGTTCACTCAGATCAAAGCAATGTCCAATGAGGGCGAATGTCTTCACGTTTTCGTAATCGCTCCAGAAATTTTAGACAAAGCAAAATGGTGGCCAGTGCAAGGACGTCTGCTGCCTGCGTCATCCCCGTTCATTCCCATTCCCACGGCAACACACGACAGAGAACATGTACGTCAGGTCGATAAGAACCACGCTGTCACACCTGACACACAGCACGAGGCTTTCAGACGTGCAAAAACTTTCATTTGCAACTTTTGAGATCTACAGAGGGGTGAACAGGACATCACCCAATCTGAATATTACGGAGCGAAGCCGGTAAATTTAAAATCCCCTACTGAAACAATTGAGACAGTTTGTGTCTTTGTTTGTTTGTTTGTTTGTTTGTTTGTTTGTTTGTTTGTTTGTTGCTGTTTATATACCCAACACGTTTGACATCTTAACTGACAAGACAACCACCAGCTGTTGGCACGTGCAGAGCAGGGCAAAGCTTACCTGTAAATATTCCTGTTTAATCAAACACCTTGACGTTTATTACCGAGGGTGACCTGGTGTGCAGCGCGGGGTGTCGCTACATTTAATAAAACCCGTGAGCTGAATACAGTTTCTCGTGTGTCTGCAACATACACCCTTATGTTATGACGCCACAAAGTTGTCACTATAGCGTGACATTTAGTTCGGATAAACACTTATTGCTACATACATCCCCTCTATCCGACTCCCTCCTTCCTTTTTCCCTGCCGCAGCCAAATCCGCAGTAAAAGGGGAGGGAGGAGGAGTGGGGAGGGGAAGTGGGGCACTTGATCCTCCTAACTTTGTGGGGGTTTGTTGGTGCACTGCTGGCGTTCTGTGAGGTCACGTCCTAAATAAAGACGTGACACTACAACGGCGAGTGGAAGCCGATGTCGCGTATTGCTCTAGTCACACCGCGTGGTGAAGAATCAGCTCTCAAGACTTTGTCAGTCCCCACCCCACCCCACCGGCCTCTGCGCACTAAAACCCACTCGACTTGAGCTCGGTCAGTAACATACAGTAGCATACAGTAGCATACAGTAGCATGCAGTACCATGCAGTACCATTCAGTAACATACAGTAACATACAGTAATATACAGTAACATATAGTAGCATAAAGTAGCATACAATAGCACACAGTAACACACAGTAGCATACAGTAACATACAGTAACATACAGTAACATACAGTAACAGTTGTCGCACCACCACCAGCTCTCCTACACCCACCTCCCCAGACTCCGAGTTTTGCGTGCAGATGATTTGTTTCCCCGTAAACTGGAATCAAAACGATTGTAACAAATACCAGACTGTGCTTGTACGGTCCGGCAGCCATGCTGTACACATACACGACTGGCGATGTTTGAGCGACCCCCGTAGTTAGGATCCATGTAGTACGCTCCATGTAGGCCGGTCCCTCTGTAATCGTGCGTGACGAGGGGGCGTAACTCGCCTGCTACAAGGGATAACTGCAGGCGATGCGTGGATGTGCGAGGGGACGTGCAAGACAAGCGGGAGAAGAGAGAGTGGAGCGAAGGAAACCGCTCTCTCGTCTCCTCCCGACTTCGACCCGCCACAGCGCACGGAGTCACACGCACGCACGGCCAGCGCGAGGCTCGATGGAATGCTTACCTGCTGCACCAGGGAAGGAGGAGGGCTGTAGAGGATGATGGGGGTGGGGGGCGGTAGAGGGAGGGGTATGGTTGAGCGGAGGATTGGAAACTCGGCGGAGTCCCTAGCTGTTGTAGCGCGCGCTGGCAGGCATCGCGATCCGAGAGGCCGCACCGCACCGCACGGCGGCGCTCGGCGACAAGGGCTGACAGAGAGCCAGGCACGGACCTGTTGCCAGCAGACACCGCTCACAGCCTGCCGCTTCCGTCTGGTGACAGGCCCTCAGGCACGCCTCCATGCAGACTGCAAGCCGCTACCGACCGGCCGCAGCACCAGCAAGCCGGACAGACAGAAAGTCCTTGCTATGACAAGCGGGCAGCGACACTGAGGAGTGTTAGCTCCCGGTTTGGAGTGTGAAGTGGTGAAAAACTCAGACATTGTACCGGTTCTGTGTCGCACAGTTCCAACAAGCTTGTCGCGGTGCGAAGGATTTGCAGATGGTTGCGTTGTCCCTGGAAATTACAAGACGAGGGCAGTCACACCTGTCACGGATGAGCCTTTGATACAAGAAGTTGTCTGTCACGCTTCGAGACTTGGGACAAGTGGTCTTATGTCACGCTTGGAGGTTTGAGATGGGACCGGTATAAGAATTGCAGTGCATCGGACTAAACCACACACGATCACCTATGCACCCACGCACACACGCGGACTCACTCGCCGAGAGGACAGACCAACAAACGTGTTGTCACGCGCTGCCACATCTGTTGGCTCTGCAGGTAACGTGCTTCTTTCTGCCGTAACCCTGCTGCGTGCGCCGTGCTGCTGGCCAGGGCACTCCTACCTGATACTGACCTCTAAATCCCCAGGCGACATCAACGAGCAGCTTCCCGTCACGTGACCAGTCTGTCAGTCTGCGGACAAGGACAAGGACAAGGACAAGGATGCCAGCGAGACCCAGGCAATACCAGTGACTGTCAGGACAGCAGCGATGCGAGTGGGACTGCACGTGCGTTATCTTCTCCGGACATACAGTCACTGAGGCGTCACAGGTGTGTGATTTTCACAGCAGTTTTGGTGTGACAGGTGGAGAAAACCATCGATAACACCAAGAAAACACAAGCTAAGCCCCTTCATCGATTCACTTCTGTATTTACCTGGAAGAAATCCTGTATTCAGTCCACACTCGTTTTTATCACTGCGTTATTTTCCCCCACACTCGCTGTTCGCTGTCCTCGCCTACTTGCATGTGGGACTGTATGTCCTGCTTTGGCCAGGGAAGTTCACGTTCACTCTCAGACTTTGGGGAAGCCGTTCTCAAAAACCGCCTGTTGTGGGATTTGGGACAGTTTTATCAACGATTGTCTTCAGCATCAAAGTCGCCGCCAGTTCACACGCCATAAACCCACCAGCGACACCATCACAAAGACTACAGCA
The DNA here is from genome assembly GCA_004794575.1 of Lanistes nyassanus. Taxonomy (NCBI): domain Eukaryota; kingdom Metazoa; phylum Mollusca; class Gastropoda; order Architaenioglossa; family Ampullariidae; genus Lanistes; species Lanistes nyassanus. The sequence goes on from SMGT01014465.1 coordinate 25,655, forward strand.
TCGGCAGGCCAGCAGCAGGCCCGTGGCTTGCACCAACTTACAGTTTTGAGGGTGGCCGTTTCGCCTCGGATTGTAAAAGAGGGATGCTCGTGCGACTAAATTTCTATCACCTGGGCCTAGATTGACACCTGGCCCTAGTTGTGACACCTGGCCCTAGACCGCAGTTAACAAGACTGGACAAGATGGCGGCCAACAGAACTGACCTCGACTCCGTGACCCCAGTGTCAGCAACGGAGGGGGACCGCAAGGAGAACGGAGAGCAGGGACTAGCCGGGTGGATTGAGCACACCACGTTCCACCCCAAGGAGGTGGAGGAGCTGGTGTCCTTCTGGAAACTCTTCGTGGACAACTGTCTGTACGTCCTGACCTACTGCTTCACGTTCGGTAGTTTCGGGGTGTGTGTGGGCTTCCTGGGCCCCACGGTGTTCGACCTCGGCTGTCAGACGAACGCCGACCAGCGCGAGATGAACTGGGTCTTCTTCGTGCAGCTCATCATGACTCTCGTGGGCTCCATCTCCGCCGGCTGCCTGGCGCTCAAGTACGTTGCTTGCCTTTTATTTTGGATTGTATATCAGTTTTGCTACATGTTACATCCTCTTGCTACATGTTACATCCTCTTGCTGCAGTTACATCCTCTTGCTATGTGTTACATCCTCTTGCTACGTGTTACATCCTCTTGCTACGTGTTACATCCTCTTGCTATGTGTTACATACCTTTTCTGCTAATGTCCGTTGTGTCCTGTGTTTTTCTTTTGTCTTGAATCACACTTGCATATTTCTGTGATTATCATGATCATTTCACCGATTTCACAGCATAAAATTGGTTGTTGTCCCTAACCCTAACCCTAACCCTAACCCTAACCCCTGTCTCCGACCTGCTAGTGACTCCATCACTAACCTGCAGTTCGCTAAACAGACTGTCTGCCGTTCCCACTCCCAGAAAAATACAGCCGGAGAAAAAACCCGGATGTTAGTGCACGTACACCCTGTCCACTGGTGAACATCACGGGTGCACTGTGAAGAGGCGACCCCCAGCCCAGAGTGAATTTTGACCCGCCCCTGGTTATTGACAACCCCTTTCATGTTCGACTGTCATCAGTATGTAGTCACCTGACCCGACCTTTGACAGGATTAATGTGGTTCCTCGTCTTACATTTACTATTTTCACACATTTATAAGGCATTCATACGTCATTTAATAATTATTTATTATCCAGAAAGCTGCGATCGTTTTATTTTCTAATGAAGTTCTATTATCTTGCGGCCAATGGTGCTGAAAGCGCAGAATGTTTTACCCCGGACCTCTATCACTGGATGTCAGCTGCTGTTCCCAACAGTTCGCTGCTTAGCGGGTTCAAAGTGGGTCGCGCAGTCAGCACGTGCTACTCGCCTCTTCCGGGTTAGTCGGTTCGGAGGCAGACGTATCTAGCGATGGAGCCTGACATCAATATCGAGCGGATTTTCGAAGTGAATACTTAAGTTTTGCTCGCTGAATAAAAAAATGTATAGATTTCTCACAATGAAATAATGTTTGTGACTGAAGAACGTTGTGGGTAATAAATACATTTTCTTGAGTCGAGGAGAAACATCACCTTAGGCAACGTACGTACTGTACAATGTACCAGGTTCCACATACTGCTGGGAACAGCGAATGACATAAACATAACAGAAGATAAAAGTGATCCTGGCAATAGGGGATATTCTGAGCTTTTTTAGTTTGATAACTTTACTTCTGATAATGATAAGTTTCGGTTGTGACGATGGTCAAAAACACTGCAGCTTATCGTTTCACTTGTTTCAGAGTGAAGTTCACATCTTTTGCTGCTGTTGGTTTTTTTAAAAATAAGGAATGACGGTGATAAATAAAAAGGGGTGTGCGGGTGTGTACTGTTACTATTTTCAGAATCATCATTAAGCGTTCCTTTTGCCCACTCTATGCTTTGTATTTTGTGTTTGCATTTGATAGTGGTTTTTTTAAACTTCAGTAAGGGTTTTATTCAGCAATAAATTCCAGTGATTGCTTATATAGGCTGCGAACATCTATCGTTTCTGCACTGACAGTATCGGTGGGCAGATTATTGCAAATGTTAATAGTTTTTTTTAAGTAACAACCTAATGTGATGAGTAAATTTCTTAGTAAAATTAATTCTGTCTGCTTGTTGGAAAAATAATCAAATGGAAATAAGACTTGAGTACTTATTTTATCACAGACAGCATGTTGTACACTTCATTTTTATCACATGTTAGTCTTTGTATCCCACGCTGCGTGTGTACAGTCTAAGATAATTCAATCTATTTTCATAACGAACATTACGCATACTCGTCTGTTAGTTAAGTAAAACTTTTCTGCTAACCTAGGTAACAGAGGAATATTCTTGTTACTGTTAAAAGGTAAACAATAATAATATTATCAACTGTTATTCTGCCTTTGATTTTAGATCGTATAATTTAGATTAAATGGAAATTTTTTTAAATTATACTTTTATACCAGCTTGCAAAATACAAAGTGTGTAATGTCTTGAAGTTCTGCATCATCAAGTGCACGAGAATTCTTCAAGACTGCATCAAAGTGCCCAGAGCAGATCTTTGCTTGTTGCTGTCGCAGCGGTTGACAGCGTGAATCAGCGCATCTCTCAGCAACGCCATTCACTGTCCTGCTTTGTTCACACCTTCTGTTGGAAGTTTTACAAAAGATAACCTTTACACTTAGCTGAAGTGGTGTGACAGCCGACAACACAACAATTTGCTCCATTAGTCATTGTTTTCTTCACCTTCAGCTCGCTTGAGTAAGCATCGCGATAGCTGCTAACACATCGACCGGAACTGGCGAATACCGGTACTGACAAGTTGACCCATACTCTAACCTCCACGACCTTGACCCCGAGACGGAGATCCAGTGATATAGCTCCGTGGTTTTACGGTATACCTTGACACACTTTGTCTAGACTGATTTCGTATCACTGAAAAAGGTGCCAGACGGTACCAGTATTTGCCTGTAACTATTATTATTGAATCTTTAGTTATTTTCGACAAATACCCACACGGAACACTCAGTGCGAAACAAGTAACCACATGGAACATTTACTGCGAAGCAGTATTAATAAAAGAAACAAAAAAATCTTCACTTCTCCTGCTTCCTGGGGTCCCTGGATAGTTCAGTTGGCATATGGAAGGTTGCTGGTTCGAATCCTAGTGTGGCCAAGAATTATTTCCTCGAATTATACATTCTGCAAACTCCATTCAGCCATCTCCCCACACATCAAACTGTCTGTCCGCACTGACCATCTTACTGCAGCCATCAGTCTGGTGGTTCTTTCAGTGCATAGCTTAGTAATAGGACCCCACCCCTTATAGTCCCCCCCCCCCCCCCTGTTTGCGGTGGAACGTTGTTACCAACAGCCAACAACCAACCGACCTCCTGCTTCGTCACTGCATCAAAACCACGTGACAGAGCTGGTGACGTGGCTTACCTTGTGAAGATCGTACTTCATCCACCCCACCCCACCCCACTCCCGCTCCGTCTGTAATTGATGTTCTCAAGGTCAGCCATTTGCTTGCCTCACCTGGTCTCACCTGGCCTCACCTGGTCTCTGCAGTCGGTACAGACCATCATCGCCAAGCCTGGAGCCTCATCTACCACACATTTCATCATGTCTTGACAGATCTCTAGAACTGTTCAAACATTTCACCAATACTTTCATGGCAGATCTCTAGAACTTTCCAGGCATTTCACCAATCATTTCATGGAATCTGTGGCATATCACGGGAAATCAAGTCAGAAGTAACACAGAGCAAGATGCATGAATGATTGATGTTGAAGTTGTGTTGACATGGCGGTGGCACATGACTGACTGGTGTTGAAGTTGTGTTGATGTAGCAGTGGCAACTTGCTTACGGTGTTAACTTTGGTGTCTCCCCGTACACGTGGACTGCATGCTAATAAACAGGGATCACCCGTTGACTTGAACTGTTAGTATTTTGAAAAAAAAGAAGTGTTAAAGTGTGAAAGCTCGGGTCTAACTGTCACAGTCAGAGGCCTTGGCAGGTATCGCATCCGTTCTGAGGCTATCAGTGTCGAGAGTAGACACAGAGCCATCATCTGCACCTCCCACCTTGTCGCCTTGTTCCGAGCTTGTCACGTCGTAAATGTGACGCAGCTCTTTAGAACTCCCTCTTCCATGACTTTCTCTTCAGTCAGTTGCAATTAGCCAGTAAACCTGAACAGATACTTCTCTCTCACCCAGGCAACAAATGTTGAGGCACGCCTCAGGACGTGCAAGACGCCATTGACAGTAAGCTGCCATTCACACCGAACACACAGCATTCACGGCACAGGGACCCGTCACTGTAGTCGTGTCATATATTCCCTAAATATACTGGTCTACTGGAGCCCAAAGGACAACATTCCGGGGGAAAGGGGTACACAACAGTAACTGTTATCTGCTATCACGATTAATTTCTGACACACTTAATAGATGTGGAGGTTGGGGGGGAGGGGGTGTGTGCATGTGTAGACCTCTTCTCACTCCCTGGATGTTCCCTTATAGGATCCTGCCCCCCCCCCCCCCCCTGCCTGGTTGAGAAGTTTGGGGTGGGGGTTATGATGTAATTTCTGGGTATGCTTATCTAAGGCAGAGAGAGAGAGTGGTGTGTGTGTGTGTGAAAGGGAGGAAAATTGGGTGTGGGTAGAGCACATTTCAGAAGGTGAGTGGGAGCGGCGTAGTGTGTGGGAATCTGTACCAGTGCACATATATACCCTTCGTATTCTATGGCTGCTTTCTATGAACAACCAGAGACCGCGCGCCTTGATTAATAAACAGTTCATGGTCTAGTGGGTAAGGGTGACAACGATCTCACAAGCCCAGAAGTTGCGTTGGAGACGGCCTACCTCTCACGTGACTTGTGTTCAGGGTAAGAACAGGGCCACAGCTGAGAGTTCTGCTTACTGTGCATTCATCAAGTTTCACTTAGTTTCTAAAAGCAAGCCATGGGTTCGGGGCACGTGCAGATCTCCTCCGTGGAAGAAACTCCTTGTGACATCAGAGTGGGTTCTTGTCACGCCTTGGATTGTTAAATATAGATACCAACACAGGATTGTTAAATATAGATACCAACACAGGATTGTTAAATATAGATACCAACACAGGATTGCTAAATATATATACCAACACAGGATTGCTAAATGTAGATACCTATACAGGATTGTAAAATATAGATACCAACACAGGATTGTTAAATTTAGAAACACACAGAGGATTGTTAAATGTAGATACCAATGCAGGATTGTTAAATGTAGATACCTATACAGGATTGCTAAATGTAGATACCTATACAGGATTGTAAAATATAGATACCAACACAGGATTGTTAAATTTAGAAACACACAGAGGATTGTTAAATGTAGATACCAATGCAGGATTGTTAAATGTAGATACCAGCACAGGATTGTTACATGCAGATACCAACACAGGATTGTTAAATGTAGATACCAATACAGGATTGTTACATGCAGATACCAACACAGGATTGTTAAATGTAGATACCAAGACCCTGGGCTTGGGTTGTTAAATATAGATACCAAAACAGGTGCAAGCATCTGTCTACAGGTGATCCATACTCACAGACTCCAGCGGCTGTAAAGACGCGACATGCTGTTGCTGCAGCCCGCTGCTGCTGCCAGTGAAGATGTTACCCTTGCCATGGCCACTCCAGTCGCAGTCCCAACCTCTTTCTGCATAGGATCAAGGCCGTGACCCGGTGGAGTTGGGACCGCTCCTGGAGTGGGCGGCTCTCACGCTAGCAGACGACGGGCGCCAACACCTCCTAACGACAATAAGAAACAACAATAACCACACATTTACAGAAGCACGTTTTGAGGGAGTAATCATTATGAATCTGTCGATGTGTAGCTGCTATTTGTGTGGTTAACATACATATTTTTTTTCTTTTTGTTGGCATTATCAACAATTTTCTTTAAAAACAATACGCGCCTGTAGATAGGATTCTATGCAGCAGTCTATACTGAAACCATTTCAATTGACAGTCCGTTGTTGTGTAAAAACATATATCAAAGGCATGTTTCCAATCAATACATGTGTTAATAAAAATCTCATTCCACCTTTTTTATCCCTGTGGGAGGCAAGGAATGTTTTGTTAACGCTGCTTGGATAGACTTGTTGCCTGCTTCGATCACTCTCCAGATCCTAGGTTTCTGTCCCCTACTTTCGTCATCCTGTTAACATTTAATCCACCTTAATTCTTCTGTGTAGCCTCTACTTTGTTATAAAGTCCAAAAAGTTGGTTTGAATGTTTGGAAAGCGTCTCTGAAATCCTTGACATGTAATAAAGTGCCCATTTTCATTCAGCAAGCGACAAATTTGGAAGACCCCCTCCTTCAACCACTTCTTATTGAATATAGCAAGACCCCCTCCCCCTCTGGTAATGTTTCTGTTGTAGAAGATGCATTCCACGTTAAAATCCCTCACCGCATCACTTTTACATTTACTACATCCTGCCAGAACGGGCTATGAACTTTGTTCATAAGGACGTTTGCAAATTCACCACCAGTTAACCGTATTTTTTCAAGGTCTGGATAAAAAAAAGTAGAAAAAAATCCCTCACTGAGGAGTTCATATATACAATTCCTCTCATTCAACTTATTTTCGTAGTTGATACATATGTAAATACATCAAACATCTTTAATCCTCCATCATGTTGGCAGATACAGTTTTTATTTATCTTATTTTTCTGATAATCCCATAGGAAATTCAGGAACATGCTATCTACCTCTTTCAAAAACTTATTATCTGGGTCAGCCAGATTAAGAAATAAATAAGTAAGTTTTGGCAATGCACGAGTCTTCAAGACAGTAATTTTTCCAAAGGGTGTAAGATGTCTTTTGTTCCAGCATTTTAGTAGTATTTCAATAGCTTGTAACTTTTGATGTAATGATACCTAAATATTCTGTTTTATACAGACAGCTGGACACTGTCATGTACACAGACAAAGATTCTTTGCCGTTTACCAAAGACACTTAACTGCTGTGTATAGAGGTGTAAGCAATCTACTGTTGACTAGAAATATGTATATGAAATTCATGTACCGCTGCAATTGCGTTGTGCAGCGTGTAAGCCTGTGCACTCTCTCTTGTCCACACAGACGTAGCCTCGTTCTACTGTGTTCTAAACAAATGCAAACATTTTTGTATACAGCTGTCAGTGTACACTGTCGGGTGTCCAGAACAGCGCTACATAGGTATATGTATGCAAGTGATGTATTCCTTACAGGTCTATTGTGAAAGGAAACAAACAGATAAAACGGTAGGAAGGAATTTTGCATCTTTGCTTTTTCTTTGATTATAAGTTAGTGTTTTTTATTTTATAAAAAGTCAGTGCTTCTGGATTTTAAAAACCCAAGGGTAAAAAAACCTCTTTACCCTGAATTGAGGGTCATTTTATTAAAAACGATGGGTCAACCTGGAATTATTGTATTTGTGCCTTAATTACCCCGGATACAATGAATTCTATACACACACCTGAAGGCTGGAGCTATAAAATGAATTCTATACTATGCCAATTCTTGAAATAAACAATGAGAACAAGGCCAGGGATTTATTTCGATGCCAAGCGGCCCTTGTGGGTCCTCACGCTGTATTCACCTACATGGATACAAGACAAGGAGACCTTTGTTGTTGTTGATTTGGGAGGGAAAGTGCTTCTACGTCGCGGTGATTTCGCACGGGGGGGGGGGGGGGGGGGGGGGTNNGCTTGGGGAAGGAAGGGGAGGGAAGGGGAGGGAAGGGGAGGGAAGAGGGCCGTGGCTTGGTGTCTTAGGTATGACTCCGCCGGGATACGAACCACTAACCTCCCGCCTCGAAAGCTGACGCCTTAACCGCTAGACCACTGTTGTGTACAGGCGTGACGATGCTGTACACAAGCCACATGCGTGAGGTCACAGTACACATCAGACGGCGCCTACCAATCTCTGTACACAAAAGTGTATGTGTCTGGAGTTTGTTTCTGTCTAGAACCAACAGCTAAACTGTCTGCGTGTCTCTGACACAGTGAGCCTCGTTGGGAGGCCAAGTCCCGCTCTGTGGCTGCAACATTTCTGGCTGAACCGTCCGCGTCAGCAATCTGCCCCACCCCTCCCCAGTTCTTCATCGGTGTAACTCGGTTAGCAAGAGAACAAATCAACTTACTCCCCCCCCGCCCCACCCTCCTCTGCTTCGACCTGTACTTGCTCCTCCTCTCCCCCCCCCCAGCCCCTTTGTCGCTCTGGCCTGCCGTTTTCTGGGTGTGGGTGGGCCGGGGTGGGGTGTGCTGTTTTTCTATAATCTATCATGGAAAAACATGAGACACGATAGAAAAAGAACTGGCGACATATGTATATATCTATACATACACTGGCCACTTTCATATTTGTTGCTCAAAAGAAGTGAAAGACTAATGCAACAAGCACGTCCACTTGATGCCAACAGCATAAATCTTTAGTCACAAGCTGAACTGTACCTCATTCTTTGATGCAATGATCAACAGACTTAACTCTTAACAGTTCTTGGTTTAAGGGGGCACTACTTGCATGAAATGGGGCTGTGGTGGAAATGTTTGTGTTTCAAGGTAAAAACTATTGCTAACCTGAGCTTGGCATACATCAAAATGAAAGAAAATGAATGTACTTTTGAAATAATACAGATAGAAGGACAAATGGAGTACTGGAAATAAAATATTCCTACTTAAATCACAGAGGACAGGTGTATGCACAGTCCAAAAAAGTAAGACTGTAAAGTCACAAAGAAGGAAACTTTTTGTGTTCTCAGTTATATCAGATCTGATGCCATATTGTGAATGTCCATGCAATTCTACATAACATATCCTAATTTTGTTACATTCTCTTCTCAGATACTTGAGATATTGCTGGTCAATGGTACACACTCATTTTGGGATCTGTGCAGCTTAGTATTGGGGAATAATTTTTAAAGTTGCTTTACAAAGCCAAAATGAGAAAATGGCTTCCTATTTTTATGTAAACTTACATTTATATATAATTATTATATATTATAAATGCCTAAGATTAAACTTATAAATCCAAAGAAGTCAGGAAATAAAATGTGTTCGATTAAATTAGAAAGAATTATGAACGCCTGCCTCTGTTCTTGAGGAAAACACTGGGACACTGAACTAGGCCTGCAGTGTTGTAATTACCAATTTTAATTGAAAAGTGATAAAAAACAAATAACTATAATATTGGAAATGTTCTCTCTCATCAGCTACACGAATAATTGTGTTTTGCTTCTTCTAAACCTTATTGCAGTTCTTTCATGAGCTGTTTACAACATCCGCAACATATCAACAACAGTAGATAACATCAGTAATGCATGGACCAAAAAAAATGTTTTAGAGTGGATAAAAGCTGCCAGGATACAAAAACACAGAATTGTGAAAATGGCAAACAGGGCAAAAAAAATTAAAGTTATCTTTATCTTTTCGACGAATTATGTGATATCAATAAGAAGGAAACAAAGGCTTACATTTGAGCATCTCGGTTGCAATATGATCAAATATTCTCAACACCATCGATCTCCTCAATATCCTCATCAGAAATCTCAAATGACTTATCTTCTGAGTAGAAACTATCAACTTTGAGCTCAGAACTGCTCATGTTTTCAAGATATTCGACTTTGAAAGCACTGCCGCAAACAAGGTGGTCGCGAACTTGGTATAGCCTCACTTCGTGGTGGTTTGAAAACACAAAAGTATCATTTTTTTACATTTAAGTGACAAACTTCAAAACTTTAATCATTTCTAAGTGGGTAATGACGGTGACTAGCGGGTAATGGCGGTGATTAGTGGGTAATGACGGTGATTAGCGGGTAATGTCAGGGATTCGTATAATGTCGATGATTAAAGGGTAACGGCGAGGATTTCCGGGTAATGGAGGTAATGGCGGGGATTACCGGGTAACGGTGGGCAACGCTAGGATTAGCGGGTAATGGCGGTGATTAGGGGGTAGGGACGGGGTTTAGCGGGTAACGGTGGGCAAAGGCGCGGATTAGCGGGTAATGGTGGAGATTAGCGCGTAATACCAGTGATTAACATTGGGTAATGGGGGAAATTAGCTGGTGATGGAGAGAATTAGGGGGTAAAGGTGGGGAAAGTGGGTAATAGCGGGAATTGGCGGCTCATGGCGGGATTAGCGGGTAATGGAGGAAATTAGCGAGTGATAGAGTGAACTAGTGTTTAAAGGTGGAGATTAGTGGGCAATGACAGAAATTAGTGGATAATGGCGGGATTAACGGATAAAGGCGAAATTAGCAGCTGCTGGAGGAAAGTAGCGTTTAAATGTGGGGATTAGTGGGTAATGGCAGAAATTAGCGAATAATGGTTGGATTAGCGGTTAAAGGCAAAATTATCTGGCAATGGCGAGGTTTACCGGATAATGGCGGGGATTCGCGGGTAATATGACCAATGGCTAACAAGACCAGTCACATGCTAGTTGTCATATTTTTTTAATTTCGAAGTGCAGACCATGTAGCTGATCCTTTCGTTATCACAAATAGTATGCAGTCATCAAACGAGAAGAAAATAGCGACATGCCCTAATACCTCGCATGCCAAAGACCGGAAAGCAGCCTCTTCTAACGATCTAACCGGAAGTGCACGAAAAGGTCTTACGTGCCACGGGTGACAGCAAATACTGAGCCCTCAAGGCCGCGCTCTCTTACCGGCCAGTGAGAGCTCCGAACACTTGTCACGCATGACCGCCAGTAATCTGGGCGATGAGAGGCAAAGGTTGACTCGGCAACAACGAAGCAAACAGCTAGCCGCGTCTTGCCGGCTGTGGCTTATTGATCAACCGCCAGTACAACACAGACTGTGAGCAGACCGGCCTGGCTGCAGGCAGGTGAGAGCCACGGTCCGTGTTCAGACTTTTTTTTAGCGGAAGGCAGATCATCTGCAAATGTCGGGATCTAATGTGTACACTTCACACAATGACGTAGCAGCGAATTAAAAGCAAGCTTCGTGTACCGCACAGGACAAATGCCCTAGGAACAGAAAGCATTGCTTTCTGGGAAGGCATGGGTGTGGGGGTTAATCTATTTATAACACGCATCCAGACCTACTTAAGTTAATTCTGAAAAATACTTTTTTCTTGCTGCTGTGTTTACTGGTGTTGTCGCACTCTCCTATCCCCATATTGTTCCTGTTCCCATTCTGCTGTCACCTTACTTAGCTGCTGAGGACATTCGGCTTGTGTCCACATTCAGCTTGTGTCCACATTCAGCTGATGTCTTCAGTCTCATTGTGTCTACTGGGCCCAGTGAAGTGTGTATATAGTCGGAACTCCCAGTGAAGTGTGTATATAGTCGGAACTCCCAGTGAAGTGTGTATATAGTCGGAACTCCCAGTGAAGTGTGTATATAGTCAGAACTCTTAGTGAAGTGTGTATATAGTCGGAA
>SMGT01014465.1:43427-59644 GCA_004794575.1 Lanistes nyassanus
AATGGTCTTCGCACACGAAGTGCGATTTGTGCCATTTTAATTTATACTCTTTCGCATGACGAGGCAACTTGGCTTTCTTTAAATTTTCAAGCCACTTTTTACAAAGTGCATAGGAATCTTTTGATTTTTCTGGATTTGGAATCCCAAAAAAGCTTTTGTGGCTTCCGTCTACATTAAGCGATTTGCACTGTTCGTTGAAACAGCCGAACGCTTTGCACTGTGGCATGTTGAAGAATGCTTCTGGGGGGACTGACGTCACCAGACCAGACGACAGCAGCGATATTTTGCTTTCATTCGCGAAAGAGTACCACAACATGGCGACGTCCGTGTGCCACTATTTATCGATATTAAAACGTGAATTGTATGGAAATAGTACTGATGCAGCTTGAAATTTATGGTTGACAAGACTCACAATATCAATATCTATGAATTCATCTCAAATTGCGTCTAGGGTTAAGTTTCTCTTTAAACCTCTCTCTCTCTCTCGCCTTCGTTCGTAACCCGAGTTACCACTATATATATATATATGAGGCGGACGATGTGCATGAGAGAGTGGATACAACTCTGCGTGCTGTGACGGCGTAAAATACAAAGAACTTAGTTGGATGTGCATCTGTCTTGTAGGAAAATGAGCAAGCAAATGAGATTGTTCTGGAAACGTTTCCTGCATTGTATAGCAAGGATGACAATAAAATGATGGGTGGGTGCACGGCGTATACAGCACCTTCCAGAACCCGATACAATGGACAACGTCCTTTGGAACACGGACACACGGACACACGGACACCCGGACACCCGGACACCGCTCAGTACGTTGACAGCACGAACAGCTTAAAATGCATTTTAAAAAATCAGATGCTACCTACCTTACTAAACATTTGCAGACATCAAGACAAATAGACATACAGGCATGGTGTAACAGTTTATATTAAACTATTTAAAAACTTAGTGTAAATTATTGCAACACACCCCTCAGAGTGATTAGTAATGGCAAATAAATTTGTGTTTTTGACTTGTCTGCAAATGCAAAGCAAACAATGGGTCAATGCCTTAGTCTGTGACTCCAGACATGAAAACAAATCTGCTAACACGTCAAACCAACTCTTCAATGAATATTTTACTGACCTATCTGAAAACAACACATTGAAAGACTGTGTTCATGCTAACCACTGAAGTATCCATTTTTGCTAGCTGCTGTTTCTCTTCCACTGCTATAAGCAAGGCTGGTGGTATGATTTTTTGCAACTTTCCTACATATGCCTAACCTTCAGTAGTTCTGTTTAAATATATATATATATAGCAGTACAGCAAAAACCTTGGATGTTTAAATTTTTACTGCTTTCTATAAATCATTCATTCATTCATCAGTTACATATTTTTAATATACACAATGCCATATTTTATTAGGAAACAACCAATAATAAAGTTATTACAGTCACTTTTAAAAGATTACATTGTCATCTCTCAATATGAAAAGTTTTATTATGTTATTATTTTATTATGTCACACTAGAGAACTGACAATTTACTGGAAATAATAAACTGACTGGCATGAAAATGTTTTTTTTTAAAATACGTCAATGTTTAGCCTCTTATATGTTTACATATCCTAACTGCTTAAATGGATATGGGAAATTTAGTTATACCTGTTTCATTATTCTTTTGCTATTTTTTTTCCTTGGTTCAGAACTTCCTTCAGAAGCATGTCTGAATCGCTTTTCATTCACATTTGATTTGGTCTTTAGCAATCTATTCTTTTTTTTGGAGGGGGGGGGGATTGGGAACTGAGAATAGAATTGGCACAGCATTCCAGTTTAAACGTTTTCTTTCACTGCAAAGCATGCACCCCTTAGATCGAATTTCAGCCGCTGAAAGATTCTCTAGGTCTTTTCTCCTGGCGTTGAAAACCCAGCGTCTGCACCTTTATGAAGAAAATTAATAAAGTTAATTAGCAAATGGAGTTCAGAGATAAATACTATATAGTATAACTTTAAACGCTCGGTAAACACGTGAAACGTCTTTCCTTTGCATTCTGGTTTGCTTCTTCTGTTTGTGCAATTAGCTCCTGAAAAAAATGCCGAAGAATGTATTCTTTTAAATCTGGAAGCCGATACTGTACTAGAGCTCGTGTTTTGCTCCATAACCCCTAGTCATGCTGGATAACTCTTCCCGGTGAAGAGTTATCGGACGCAACTGGGCAGACTAGAATCGCCCGAGTGAAGTCTCTGTATATGTAAGGTCTGTGATGTTAGCCAGGAGATACGGCCTGTGGGCCGGTGGAAGTAAGTCTGGCCAGTACACACGGCCAATGGCAGTGGGTCGATGGAGATAAGTCTAGTCAATAGTTGGGACCAGTCAGCCGCTGGAAGTAAGTTTAGACTGGCCAATACACACGGCCAGTTGGCCGGTGGGAGCAAGTCTGGCCAGCAGACACTTTAAGGAGGATCCTGAAGCTTCCTTGCCAACAGACCTCTTCTTCTGGAACATCAAGCTCCAATACACTTCGCTGTATGGTGGGATTTCAAGCTCTGGCATCTTCCACCATGGTGAAACAAAGATCTGATGCGTTCCACTAGGCCCGGTAAAACTCTGTTCTGACCTGTTCCACTAGGCCCGGTAAAACTCTGTTCTGACCTGTTCCACTGGGCCCGGTAAAACTCTGTTCTGACCTGTTCCACTGGGCCCGGTAAAACTCTGTTCTGACCTGTTCCACTAGGCCCGGTAAAACTCTGTTCTGACCTGTTCCACTAGGCCCGGTAAAACTCTGTTCTGACCTGTTCCACTAGGCCTGGTAAAACTCTGTTCTGACCTGTTCCACTGGGCCTGGTAAAACTCTGTTCTGACCTGTTCCACTGGGCCTGGTAAAACTCTGTTCTGACCTGTTCCACTGGGCCTGGTAAAACTCTGTTCTGACCTGTTCTACTAGGCCCGGTAAAACTCTGTTCTGACCTGTTCCACTAGGCCCGGTAAAACTCTGTTCTGACCTGTTCCACTAGGCCCGGTAAAACTCTGTTCTGACCTGTTCCACTAGGCCCGGTAAAACTCTGTTCTGACCTGTTCCACTGGGCCCGGTAAAACTCTGTTCTGACCTGTTCCACCGTGCTGCCATCAGTCTCCGACAAGTTCAACTTGAAAATAAAGAGGCAGGTTCCACTGTGCTTCACCCGGTTCCAGTTCATTCCATCTGCTCGGGCGACGCCAAACCTCGGGCAAGTGAGGGGTCGCCAGGCAGTTGAGGGGCTGCCACGTGTGGTGCTCACTACAGCCTCACTTCAACTGTCGTCTGCTGTCCTAACGGCCCGATTCCGTACTCACTGCAGGTTATCTTTGTTTCCATAAGAACTCAACAATCTTATTTTTGATATAAACTACAACTGTAAGCTAATAACAACCAACGGGGCTTTGTTTCTCTCAACTGGGCTCAAAAAACGGCGTTCGCTGTGTCGGACCCCACCGATACCCTATCCCCCCCACCATCCCCACCACCACCACCACTACAAGCCCCAGGGTAAAGCAAAACAAACAACAACAAAAACGCAGAACGGGTCCATCAGACTGCAGGAACCACTTACAGCACGCGGCTAGGGAGTCTTGCTGACAAACGTGTTTGCTGCAAAATAAAAACAAATCTCCACAGTTGAGGCAAGCGGTAACATAGCGATCTCTCGCCTGCCCGACTTTTGGCGCTGCCCGAGTGGATGGGATGGAAGCGAATCACGTGCGTGCTGGGACATCAGGAAGTGGCAGATTCCACTGCGTGGAGTGCAGAGAGCCTGTGTGGAACCTCCGCAAGTGACATGCTTTACTGGGGCCGCCCAGTTGTGACAGATCCCACTGTGCTGACGATTTCGCAGATTTTATTCTTAAGCTGGTAAAGAAGTGCTTCTGGCATCAGCACAATCACCTGCTGGCTCCTAATTAAATACAGTAACTCCCCTTTGAAACACCTCCTCCCCCCCCCCCAGGGGTTTTTGTTGTTGTTGTCGTCATTATTGTTGAGGTCATTCATCTCGTTAAACAACTTGCAGGAAGCGAAAGACGACAGCAGAACCTATAATAGTTTATATGGCAACGTACTGCTTGGTGTGAGATGTCTGTAACTATGCAGGGTCCACTACAGCAGCGTCCCGCCCTCATGTTCCTTCTCTGCGTCGTTCTGTTTACAACCTGTTGCCGGGTCCCACACGGGGTCAGGCATCAAAGCGAAAAACGTTATTCGGCTGTCCAAGCGAACGTTCGTGAAGGAGGGAGGAAGGTGGAATTTGGCGGGGAACGAAAGGGAAGGGGGATGAATGAAAGGCAACAACACAGGGGCTTGACAGCACGTGCGGTCAGGGCTGAACGCTGAGAAGCGATCAATTGCAGCAGCAACGGCAGTCCTTCCACACTTGGGTTTGAAGTCGCTTACATCATGTCCCCGTTGTTTTTCTGGTGAGTTAGTGGGCTGTGGAGCAACATCTTGGCAGCCATAGTGTGGCTTACAACAGTCGCTACAGCATGTCAGCAGCCATCGTGTGGCTTACAACAGTCGCTACCACATGTCAGCAGCCATCGTGTGGCTTACAACAGCCGCTACTACATGTCAGCAGCCATCGTGTGGCTTACAACAGTCGCTACCACATGTCAGCAGCCATCGTGTGGCTTACAACAGTCGCTACAACATGTCAACAGCTAAATTGTGGCTTACAACAGTCGCTCCAACATGTCAGCAGCCTGTGTGTATCTTGCAGCAGCCGTTACAACATCTCAGCAGCCGCTGTGCAGATTGCAACAACCATTACATGTCAACAGCCTGTGTACAGCTTGCAGCAGCCGTTACAGAATATCAGCAGCCTGTATATAGCTTTCAACAGCCGTTACAACATATCAGCAGCCTGTGTATATCGTGCAACACCAGTTTCAGCTTGTCACTTCAGACACGTTCAAGGTCAGAGTCACTCCCGTGGCAAGCGGCGTTCTGTGACACCAACCCGTAACACAACGGGTTGCATTTAGCGCACGAGAGCTTTTGGAAATTGGTAAAGGTTACGAGACGGCCATAACCGATAAACATTCTTCGACTTGTCTAAATTTCATAAATATATACATAAGCAACTTACTGGTTCGTCATAAACTGGGCTGTTTCTTTTCTCTGTCTCAAGACGACCCTTGCATGAAACTTCAAATTTCTACAGTGTCACGTTCCTGGGTTGGCTTGTGTGAGCAGTGTTACCGGCAGCTGCGGTGATAAGAGCGGTCTTAAAACGCTTTAGCCCTGTGTATTGTATGTGCACCTTTGCGTATGTCACATGTCACCCCTAGGTTAGCCTATTCCCCCTTCCCTCTCTTGACCCCTGGTAGGTGGACGCTACGTCATAGCGTGGTTCGCAGCTCTGCGCCAGGCTAGGCCGGCCAGAACTGGTTTAAGCCGGTTTAAGGTGGTTCCCGTGAACGCTGGGCGCGAGGGCGCATACTACTTAAGCTGGGGAAAGCGTGAGGGATAGACAGAGATAGGAGATAGATAGAGAAGGACCAAAAGACAAGCGGACACGTGTAGACCCACGGACCTCTGCCCCTCGCCATCTTAGCCGGGAAGTCGGAAGAGCAGCTCCAGTACTCACGCCAAATACATTGGGTGTATTTCGCCAACAAGTCAACGAGTAAGTGACTGCTGGTTGTGCCTTATAGGCTAGGACTGCTCTGCCATAAATAAGTCTGGGACTCGGGTTGATTAAGATAGGTGGTTTTATCCTGCCGGAGACAGGAGACGTCAAGGGCTAGTGGCCAGGCGAACTCCAAGAGGAGCTAGAGTGAAGTGTTGGGTCGTTGAACAGCTTCAGAGCTGTGTATCATGGTAAAGCAGTTGTTTTAGTAGTGACAAGAGTAGGTGCTGTGTTGTCGGTCACTTACTGTATCGGTGTATAGAGCGGGATCATAGGCCGTGTTGCAGTGTGATTTCCCATCTCGCTTTAGTTTGTCTCGATTGTCTGATACCGCGTGGTATGATGTAATCAGACAACGTCTTACCCTAGACATGAGCACGGTGATTCTCTATAAATAATCTGTAGATATATTTGATGTTGTCGAGTCAGTTAGTGTTTGAAATATATGTTGAATAACCGTTCGCTGCAGTTGTGTCTTTTACGAGGGTGGGGGCTCTTGAGCAAGAAGTGTTTTGCCTGTGTGAGACTGAGCGAGCGTGTCAGAGTATGAGAATCTTTTCCCTCGGTAGATTTCTCTAGTTATTCACATTATTTCACAGCGTCGTCACCCTCTGGTGTAGAAACCATTGACCTGAGGCAGTAAAGATTTTGGTGACAATTGCTCTATTAATCTTATATTTACAAGATCACCATAAAAGTTTGTTTTGTAATTCTGGGAAGGTTGAGTCCATTAAGTTAAGGTGCGGCTCGTCGTGACAATGAGCAGAGGTACAAACTCTCATGCAAGCCAGCCCTGAAGTTCTGATCGCTGGATTTCTTTACGTACACTCTGTTATATTCTGCAAGTTCTGCCAGCTTCTGAGAATTTCAGCCCCACTCCACAAATATCTATTGTTCTAAGGGGTGTTAATGCAGCTTACTGTGTATCACCTCTAGTTGTTATACTTCCTAGAAAATTCCATGACGTTTTGGCCAGTTTTGAGACGTTCTGCTGTAGGCTTTGTGTCTCTACCGGCGACATTTCCCCACCCGAAGGGGAGGCCGGAGATTGGTTCGATCCCCATGCACGGCACCACACTTCCCCCAGTAGACCCAACTGCAAGTGGGCACGTGACCTATGGATCAAGGGAGGTAAGGCAGTGAGGGAGAGGGCCACAGCCCTGTTGATGCTGGCCCACAGAAAAGTGGGGTCCCAGACACGTCCACTCCTCTTCGACAAAAGAAAAGGCTTTACCTTTTACCTTTAACATATATTATGTTATATATCATATTATTTAATATATATTAAACAGCCATCACAAGCCAATAGGTTTTCTAGTGAAAAGTTAGATTGGATCCAACGTTCCTTAATTCCTGACGTCACATCCAAACAAGCAACCGATTTTATTTCCCACTCCAGTCTCAGGTCACTAGGCCATGTGTCGTTCTGACTGCCGACAGCTGTCGTGCAAGACACATTTTGTCTGCTTCGCGACAGCTGCTGTGTCAAAAACGGCTTCTGTGGAGGTAAACATGAAACCCCTTGGTGATATTTATACACAGACACACCTGACTCGGTGACATTTATAGGCGATTGGCAGGGTACATATTTCAGGGTAACTACAGATGGCTGGGAGATGTTTATTCTCAGGCTGAGAAAACAGGAAGCGTCACTTGGCGCACACGATGCTGAGACGTGCAAGTTGCTGTCTCGCGTGTCTGGAGCCATCGACCCCCGCGGTTGGTTGTGCTACAGATGTTCAGCGCGTGTCACACGTCAGATCTTGCCACAAAGGTGCCTAACAACATCTTGCCATAGACGTACATCATGCAGACATTTGCTGATCCACAGAGGTCGCTGGAAAACGCTGTCGGAGTGAAATGCCAAGAGCGGATACTCACACGGGCTGCCGCTATGGCGACAATTTGGAACCGTGGCTGGAACAGCGCGCCAAACCCCGCCACCATCAGGGATAATTAGGCCGCGCGCACTCTCGCGTTCTGCACGGGGTCGCTTGGTGGCGCTATCAGGCATCACCAGGGAAAGGGGCTGGCATTTTCTGGTATTTTCTTCTTCT
The DNA here is from genome assembly GCA_004794575.1 of Lanistes nyassanus. Lineage (NCBI taxonomy): Eukaryota > Metazoa > Mollusca > Gastropoda > Architaenioglossa > Ampullariidae > Lanistes > Lanistes nyassanus. Next base: position 51,126 of record SMGT01014465.1, read on the forward strand.
TTTCAGCGGAGTTCGCAGCCTTGCATGCACCGGTCTGGCAGTCAGTAGCTGTGGTCACAGCCCCTCCACGGGGTTCTCCAGGACACGTGACGTGCGGGATGGGGGTGGGGGAATCCTAGATATTGGGGGGGTGTAGGGGAACAGCAGTGCAGAAGCTGTTACACGAACAGCAGTGAATGATAAAGCGCGCCAGTTAACCGCTTCTATTAATAGACTGTGACCTTCATCGTCGGTCCAGCAGAGGTCATATTGACGAATACCTTGCACATGTTTGTTGTTTCATTGTGGTGAGGATGTAGCGGGAAGAATCGAATTTGGGTGTCTCTTCCAAGTTTTGGTTTGCGCATTTTTGACGCAATTTGCTCGAGTAAAACACTTTGTGTTGATTTTTATTATTTTCGAATTCCTCCCTGCATTCTGAACAATTACAGGAGAGCTAATGAAATATTCATAAGCTTGGAAATTCTACATGCTCACTTCTTCGTACTTTTAAATATAAAGCTGGCGCCAGTGTAATTAGATTCATGTACTCGTGTACTAATTAGAATCGTGTACTCGTGTACAAATTAGAATCGTGTACTCGTGTACAAATTAGAATCGTGTACTCTCTCCATCTCTGGAAAAGTCATTTTGGTTTACCCTCATAATACCTTGGTCGCAACCAGTCCTAGAGGATCTTTTAATCGGAATGGGTATAGCATGCGACCCAACGCACGTGCCAGCGTTATGCTGCACATCATATGCAGAGAGATCAGCAAGAGTTTTAGCGAAACTGTGCCCTGTGCCCTGTGCCCTAGGCCCTGTGCCCTGTCCTGGGCGGTTTTCTGTATCCTGTGCCTTTGTGTGATGTACATTCACCCACTCACCTCAAGCTTACCTTATTGGACTTCGACTTTCCAGAATAACTGGTCAATTTTTATGGTGATCTCGTAAAAATGTAGATTTAATTTAGCAATCGTCACCAAAACCTTTACTGCTTTAGGTCAGTGGTTTCTAAACCAAAGGGTGACGATGCTGTGAAATAATGTGAACAACTAGAGCAATCTACCGAAGGAAAAGATTCTCATACTTCGACACGCTCGCTCAGTCTCTCACAGGCAAACACTACTAGCTGAAGAGCCCCCACCCTCGTAAAACACTCAACTGCAGTGAACTGTTATTCAACATATATTTCAAACACTAACTGGCTCGACAACATCAAATATATCTACAAATTATTTACAAAGAATCACCTTGCTCGTGTCTAGGGTAACACGCTGCCTGATGACGTCATACCCCGTGCAACAGACAAAGGAAATAATCAAATCAATGCAAGAGGGAAACCAAACTGCCAAACCGGCCTAGGATCCCGCTCAATACACACGTACAATAAGTGACCGACAATAGAGCTCCTACTCTTGTCACCACTGCAACAACAACTTCTGCGATACACAATAACAAAGCTATCAAACTGAATCAATAAGTGACCACCAAAGAGCACCTACTCTTGTCACTATCGAAACAACTATTTTACCGCAGTACACAGATACGAGAAGCGACCGTTACAGAGCACCAACTCTGGTCACTACCGTACCAACAGCTTTACTGCAGTACACCAAAGCGACACGTGACTGACAACAGAGCACCAACTCTGGTCACTATTTTACCGCAGTACACAGATACAAGAAGCGACCGTTACAGAGCACCAACTCTGGTCACTACCGTACTAACAGCTTTACTGCAATACACCAATGCGACACGTGACTGATGACCGAGCACCAAATCTTGTCGCTACCAACACTACAGCTATTCAGCGACCCACAAAATAAGCTACGCCACTGCTTCAGCCACGCTACACTCAGTCCCGTCTACTGGCACACTTGCCCAATCACTAGCTATGACATCTCCTGTCTCCGGCAGGATAAAAACACTTATCTTACATCAACGCGAGTCCCCGACTCTAAGATAAGTTTAAGGTAAGAGCAGACCTTAATTATAAGGCACGTCCAGTGGTCTCTTTCCGTCTCAGTCCGTCGAGGCGGTCAGCAGATTACACACGTAACTGCAAGAGAGCTGGAGTCTTCCTTTTGGCGACTGAGGTCCGTAGGCTAGCATGCAGTCGCTTCACTGGGTCTCTTCCTAGGTGCACGTCCCCCTCTGTATTCTGTGTCGGTACTCTTGGCCCTCTCTCTGTGTCGCTCTCTCCTCCCTGTCGATCTCACGTTTTTACCTCCTTATGTAGTAAGCGTTCTGACGCACTACCCTCAAGTTAACCGGTTCTAGCCAGACTAGAGAGAGCAGGGCGACTTCCATGACCAATGGCGTAGCATTACCCCTACCTAAGTGTTCAGAAAGGGCGGAGCGATTAACCTGGTGATGACGTATCTCTCCCCTGCTAGCTTACAAAGGGAGGAGCTAAAAGGCTTACCTAGGAGTGACAGGTAATAGCCTAGGGGTGACATGTGACAACCTTTTTCTAATGTAGACTTACCAGGCCAGAAGAAAGGTGTAGAGGATACGTATTGAGCTACTGTCGATAGTGATTTTACACTAAGTTCCTGATCATCACCCTTTCTAGGAAGCAGTCCCTACGGACAAACACCAGTCACTATAGAAACAAATACCAGTCACTATAGGAAAAAATACAAGTCACTATAGAGGCAAACACCCGTCACTATAGGGACAAACACTAGTCAGTCGCTAGGGGCAAACACCAGTCAGTCACTAGGGCAGACACCAGTCAGTCACTAGGGTCAGACACCAGTCACTAGAGGCAGACACCAGTTAGTCACTATGGTCAAACACCAGTTAGTCACTAGAGGCAGACACCAGTCAGTCACTAGGGTCAAACACCAGTCAGTCACTAGAGGCAAACACCAGTCAGTCACTAGAGGCAGACACCAGTCAGTCACTGGGGTCAACCACCAGTCAGTCGCTAGGGGCAGACACCAGTCAGTCACTAGGGTCAAACACCAGTCAGTCACTAGAGGCAAACACCAGTCAGTCACTAGAGGCAAACACCAGTCAGTCACTAGAGGCAGACACCAGTCAGTCGCTAGGGGCAGACACCAGTCAGTCACTAGAGGCAAACACCAGTCATTCACTAGAGGCAGACACCAGTCAGTCGCTAGGGGCAGACACCAGTCAGTCACTGGCCCACTGTTCGGGTTTGGCGCTGCTGCTGGTTGAGAGCGATGCGCTGTGCTGGTCTTCTGGACTGGAATTTAGCACGATGCAGTCAGTTCCTAATGGTCGCCGTGGTAACACGACTCCCTGTGGCTGCCTGCAGGTCATTATGCAACCACAAGCCGCTGTCTTCTGGTGTGTGTGTGGGGGGGGGGGGGTACCTGGGAACTGCCTTCTTGGTGGGTTGTGACCCTTGGTCGACCACCACGAGGCAACTCTGGCGAGTACTGTCCAGTAGTCTGGATGCGATGAAATGCTCGGTGCAACTGTGAACTCCAAAATGTCTGGCAGCTGGAGTCCGTGAGACACCTGCCAAACATGGCCATGGCATGGGCGACCTGAGACCCGAGTCATATGGTGCCTGACCAAGCTACTGCGATCCTCCACAAGAGGCTGCATCTCCTGGTGTCTGTCTGTACCCTCACAGTCTGGGCATCTCCTGGTGTCTGGCTGTACCCTCACAGTCTGGGCATCTCCTGGTGTCTGGCTGTACCCTCACAGTCTGGGCATCTCCTGGTGTCTGGCTGTACCCTCACAGTCTGGGCATCTCCTGGTGTCTGTCTGTACCCTCACAGTCTGGGCATCTCCTGGTGTCTGGCTGTACCCTCACAGTCGGGGAACCCCCTGGTGTCTGGCTGTACCCTCACTCACAATCTGGGCATCTCCTGCTGTCTGGCTGTACCCTCACTCACAGTCAGGGCATCTCCTGCTGTCTGGCTGTACCCTCACAGTCGGGGAACCCCCTGGTGTCTGGCTGTACCCTCACTCACAATCTGGGCATCTCCTGGTGTCTGTCTGTACCCTCACTCACAGTCAGGGCATCTCCTGCTGTCTGGCTGTACCCTCACAGTCGGGGAACCGCCTGGTGTCTGGCTGTACCCTCACAGTCTGGGCATCTCCTGGTGTCTGGCTGTACCCTCACAGTCGGGGAACCCCCTGGTGTCTGGCTGTACCCTCACTCACAATCTGGGCATCTCCTGCTGTCTGGCTGTACCCTCACAGTCGGGGAACCGTTTGGTTCGAAAAAGTGCAGCTACAGACCAGGGTAAACAGTGACGGGGGGGGGGGGACTTTGTAAGCGTCCTCCTAGTGGCGCACGTGTGTCACATGTCACTCCTAGGTTATCACCTGTCACTCTTAGTTTAGCCTGCTAGCTCCTCCCCTTCTCTTCACACCTAGGTAGGTGAGCGATACGCCATTGGTCATGGCAGCTGCCCTGCTCCACCTAGTCTGACCAGAACCGGTTTACTCGAGGTTAATGCGTCAGAATGACTACTACTTAAGGAGGCAAAAACGCGATTACAGGGACGGACACACAGAGAGGACAGGACATGGAGAGAGAGTTAATGTAGGAGGACCACAAGAAGCGGACACGTGTAGATCCACGGATCTCTACCCCTCGCCATCTTAGCCAAGACGTGAAAAGAGTAAAGGACTCCAGAATCTCACGCAGGTACACGGGGTGTATTCTGCCGACTACTAGACAAAGTAGTAAGTGACTGTTGTTGTGCCTTGTAGGACTGTTCTTGCCATAGATTATCTTAGAGTCTGGGACTCGTGTTGATTTAAGATAGGTGGTTTCGTCCTGCCCGAGACAGGAGATGTCACAAGCGAGGGTGGCCGGACGTTCGTCAAAAGGGAGGTAGCGGTAGTGCTGGTTGTACAGTGTCATAACTTCATTGTCGGTCGTTGAATAGCTTTAGAGCGGTGTATTGCAGTAAAGCAGGAGTTTGAGTAGTGACAAGAGTAGGTGCTCTGTTGTCGGTCACTTAGTGTATCGGTGTATTGCGGTCAAGCAGTTGTAATAGTAGTGACGAGAGTAGGTGCTCTGTCGTTGGTCACTTATTGATTCAGCGTGTATAGCTTCAGAGTTGTGTATCGCAGAAGTAGTGGTTTCAGTAGTGACAAGAGTAGGAGCTCTATTGTCGGTCACTTACTGTATGTGTGTATTGAGCGGAATCATAGGCCGTTTTGCAGTTTGATTCCCCCTCTGGAGTTTGATTATCTTCTTTGTCTGATACCACTGGTATGACGTAATCAGGCAGCGTCTTACCCTAGACACGAGCAAGGTGATTCTCTGTAAATAATCTGTAGATATATTTGATTTTGTCGCGTCAGTTAGTGTATGAAATATATGCTGAATAACAGTTCGCTACAGTTGTTTGTTTTACGAGGGTGGGGGCTCTTGAGCTAGAAGTGTTATGCCTGTGTGAGACTGAGCGAACGTGTCAGAGTATGAGAATCTTTTCCCTCGGTAGATGTCTCTAGTTATTCACATTATTTCATAGCGTCGTCACCCTAAGGTGTAGAAACCATTGACCTGTTGCAGTAAAGGTTTTGTGACGATTGCTCAATTAAATCTACATTTACGAGATCACCATAAAAGTTTGTCCAGTAATTCTGAGAAGTCGAGTCCAGTAAGTTAAGGTACGGCCCGCCACGTCACAGTGTGCAGCTGGCAAGCTGCGTTTTTTTTTCAGCGCTGGTTTGACTGACTCCTGCTGAGGTGTGCACTCGGTTTCTGTCGTCTTTCCGTTAGACTTGGAGGAAAGCCTGTCACGAGCCTCGGGGTCTCGATGTGTCGTCGCTGTCGTTCCTGGAGTCGGCCAGTTTGCAGACTGTAACACTGACAAGACTGTAACCCTGACAAGACTGGAACACTGGCAAGACTGGAACACTGACAAGACTGTAACCCTGACAAGACCAGAACACTGGCAAGACTGGAACACTGACAAGACTGGAACACTGGCAAGACCAGAACACTGGCAAGACTGGAACACTGACAAGACTGGAACACTGGCAAGACCAGAACACTGGCAAGACTGGAACACTGGCAAGACTGGAAGACTGACAAGACCGGGACACTGGCAAGACTGGAACACTGGCAAGACTGGAACACTGGCAAGACTGTAAGCCTGGCAGGACGATCGCAACGCTGCCCCACCCCCACTTTAATCCTTTTTCCCCTACCCACCCTTTCTGTCGTTCTTCTCTCCTTTCCTCTTTTCAAATTTCTTTCGTTCGTTCGCTCGTTCTTTGCAGGGCTACCAGCGCACGCTTGCTGGCGGAGGAACATCCCCAGCCTGGCAGTGTGTCGGCTCGTGGGTATGGTGTCTGTAGTCAGGGCCAGATATCGAACAATCCTGGTCGCCTGACTCGGGAATAAATACTTCATTCCCCTCGTGTCGCACTTCTTACTATCGCGCGCGCCAATGGGATTACACCAGCCGCCAACTTTCTCCATTAGAGTTGCCTCCCCCTGGCGGCGTGCGCCCGCCGGGGCGTGAGGGACGCGAAATCAATTGCGCAATCGCCTCCATAGCCGCGCAGCAGTTGTACTACAGCGAACGGCAGGACGACTGACGGCGCATGCGTGGCACAATACGATTTGACACATAAAGAGAAGAGGAAGCAGTTGACATCCGACAGGTAAACGCCAGCTCCATCGTGGACGGCATCGCGAGGATCCAGCGGGCATGCGCACTGTGTTTGATCGCGGCCTCTGTCAACACTGCTGCACGCTAGTCTCGGCGGATACATGTCCTTTTCTGTGACAAATTTCATTTTGATACAGCAGTTTCTGAAATCAGTTTCACTTACAGAGCGGTTCCTCGTGTGATAAAGTCTTCGATCTCTGTATGACAGTTGTGTGGGGTGTCACTGTGCTGTGAGGGACATGTGACAACCAGTGGGTCTTCATATTAGAAACAATTTGCACAAATAGCACAGTGAGTTCCAGCCCGCTAGAAATGCTTGCAGTAATAAACAAGTAAGGCCCTAATATTTTCCCCTTTATCCTTAGCATATGCTTAACACTCGCCGTCACAATCGCCGTATCTAAGACAGAATAGTTATGTACTATATATACTACAGACGACAGGGCACCGATATACTACAGACGACAGGGCACCGATATACTACAGACGACAGGGCACCGATATACTACAGACGACAGGGCACCAATATACTACAGACGACAGGGCACCAATATACTACAGACGACAGGCCATCGATATACTACAGACGACAGGGCACCGATATACTACAGACGACAGGGCACCGATATACTACAGACGGCAGGGCACCGATATACTACAGACGACAGGGCACCGATATACTACAGAGGACAGGGCACCGATATACTACAGACGACAGGGCACCGATATACTACAGACGACAGGGCACCGATATACTACAGACGACAGGGCACCGATATACTACAGACGACAGTACAATTAAATATTAAATCCAAAAGGGCATTGGCTAGACTGAATGAGCACTGTGACATACCCCAGACTGAATTGGAAGGATGACGTGGGCCAGATCTAGACTGAATCAACCTGAAGACAAACTCCTGACTGAATCAACGCGATGAGAAAGACTTGATTGAACCCGGACGATGTCAAAGGCGATGATAGAATGAAAAGCGGTTTTACGGTGACGATGGATTGAAAGAAGGACTGTAATTAGGAACGAGAGAGTGAAAGTCAGTCTGACGCATAGCAACGACAGACGGAAATAAACAAGGACTTATTATGATCACAAAGTGATCAAGGAAGACAGAAATAGACAAGGACTTATTATGATCACAAAGTGATCAAGGAAGACAGAAATAGACAAGGACTTATTATGATCACAAAGTGATCAAGGAAGATGAGACTAACACACAAGCTGAACGGTGGTGACCGACTGAACCACCGACTGAGCTACTGACTGAACCCCTGACTATAAAGGGTTAAGAAGTTTGTTTAGTTACACCCATACCCTGTAGAAACCACAAAAACTTTGTCACGAGCTAGACACCAAATAAAAAGCCTTCGTCGTACAGATCAGTTCAGGAAGAATAAGATGTCAAGCGCCAGAAGCAGAGTGTCAAAGCCATTCATCCACAGGGTCAGGGACCCAGTCCCAGCTGGTGAACTGCACTGACTGTACACACTGACTGTACACACTGACTGCACACACTGACTGTACACACTGACTGTACACACTGACTGTACACACTGACTGTACACACTGACTGTACACACTGACTGCACACACTGACTGTACACACTGACTGTACACACTGACTGTACACACTGACTGTACACACTGACTGCACACACTGACTGTACACACTGACTGTACACACTGACTGCACACACTGACTGCACACATTGACTGTACACACTGACTGCACACACTGACTGTACACACTGACTGCACACACTGACTGCACACACTGACTGTACACACTGACTGCACACACTGACTGCACACACTGACTGTACACACTGACTGCACACACTGACTGCACACACTGACTGCACACACTGACTACACACACTGACTGTACACACTGACTGTACAGC
>SMGT01014465.1:80219-92003 GCA_004794575.1 Lanistes nyassanus
CGTACACTTGTTAGCCCTATGATCGTTACACATTGTGTTCACTGTCTAACCTCAGGGCATGTTCGTACACTTGTTAGCCCTATGATCGTTACACATTGTGTTCACTGTCTAACCTCAGGGCATGTTCGTACACTTGTTAGCCCTATGATCGTTACACATTGTGTTCACTGTCTAACCTCAGGGCATGTTCGTACACTTGTTAGCCCTATGATCGTTACACATTGTGTTCACTGTCTAACCTCAGGCCATGTTCGTACACTTGTTAGCCGTATGATCGTTACACATTGTGTTTTCAGTCTAACCTCAGGCCATGCACTGTTCGTACACTTGTTAGCCCTATGATCGTTACACATTGTGTTTTCAGTCTAACCTCAGGCCATGCACTGTTCGTACACTTGTTAGCCCTATGATCGTTACACATTGTGTTTTCTGTCTAACCTCAGGCCATGCACTGTTTCTACGGCCTGGGAGCCTTCGTTAGCCCTATGATCGCCTCCGCCTTCCTGCTTAACAAGGATTGCTCCCCTTACATCGACGGCTTTGTCATCGAATCCCCGCTTGGAGCGCAACATCAACAACCACATCGGACTGCCACCAACAACGTCTCCAACACCGCCATCGTGCACATTGCGCCGCAACCTCAGCGAGTGTTTCGCTACCGACAGATGAGTCACGTGCCGATGGCCTTCTACATCCTAGGCGCCCTGCAGGTTAGGGGTCATTTCCTGTTACCTCGCTATCTGTCTCTATTACAGCATTACTCAGGTATACACGCTGACGGAGAGCTTGTACGTCAGTAAAATAACCGGTTCTTGGTAAAATGTGACTAAAATAAGCGCTTTGATTGGCAGGCCTTTCTAATGTTGCAGCTTAGCGTCGCGTTTCTTGTCGCTTACGTCATCTTCATGGAGAAATTCAGGGGACTTAAGCCAAAAGGCGTGTCTTTTGGCGACAGGGACATTCACCCTCCACATGTTGCCCCACCCACAAAAAGTGAGTGAACGCCAGCCTAAAACAGTGTCAGTGTTAGTGGATGTGTACGTCAGTGTCAGTGTTAGTGGATGTGTACGTCAGTGTCAGTGGTTGTTCACACGACGTGTGTGGCGTTAGGAACTTGCGTGTCTTTTGGATAATGACACTGTGGGCATTATGAAGATTACGTATGAACACGATGGACATTGTGTATGAACATTATGATCATCACAGCATTGTAAATATAATGTATAGACACGATGAACATTACATACGAACATTATGATCATCATCACGCGACATAATTACAGCACCTGTAAAAAGGTTATAGTGTGTTTTGGGGTCCCTAACAACTTGGATATTCTGAACGAAACATAAATGAGAATAATGTTAGAATGCATTACTGACAACATACCTTAACTAAACTATCATAATCATTCACAAATCAGTTATCATCATGCATTTTCTCTGCAATATTTTACACGGTTTACACAGCATGCTGTGCGTCTTGGCTAGGGAATAGTCTGCCCTCGGGGATGTGTCTAGACAGTGGATTTTGCGGCTGCGTGAGTCTGTGTTCGCGTGACGGGTTGCGCGTGTGGTGCAGGTACTAAAAGATTGTCTTACCTCAGACCTGTCGCTAGATGCCGTGTGGACCTGGGTGCGGGAGACAGTGTACTCGTGTGGCCCCCGTGAGACGGCCATGGTAACGCTGTTAACCTGCGCCTCTCTGTTCCTTTTTGACGGCTTGCAGGTGAAGCACTACCCTATAGTACCCCCTATAGTACCCTATGCTATCTATACAAGGTAGAATGCTAGTTATCTTACAATAGACTATATATATATATAACTTTTTAATGTACCTGCTGAAATGTTCACAAATATGTATTTCTGTACAAATGTGACAAAAATTTTAACTGCAACAGATGGTGTTGTTTGCTAAACATGTGATATATGGAAGCCAGAAAATGAAAATAGAAAAAAACACGCTACTAAATAAAAAGGCTGGGAAAAACATTAACCTCCTTTCTGCTTCACACACACTTACGCTCATATAAACAAACCAACACGCACGCACGCACGCACGCACGCACGCACACACACACAACCAAACCAATACGCTCGCGGGCATACATACACACACTCACATAAACACACACTCTGACATAAAGTAGCACAAACGTGCACACACACACGCGCGTGCGCGCGCACGCTCTCTCTCTCTCTCTCATACACACAGACACACATAAACAAACAACACACACGCACACACAGCACGAAGTTTTACGTTTGGTGTGACACGAAGCCAACAAACGTTTGGTGATGTGATGTGTGTAGTGTGATGTGACACGATGCCAACAAACGTTTGTCTCTTGCAGTCGTCCTACGCCAACTACATCTACACGTATGCCCACGAGTCACAGCTGCCGGGGCTGAAGAAATACGAGGGGGCCGTCTTGGACGCTTGCTTCTGGGTGAGTGCTAACCCCGTGACCCTGTTCTTGCTTCCGGGTGAACGCTGACCTCGTGACCTTGTGCTTGTGTGTGGGTGAGTGCTGACCCCGTGACCCCTTCTTCTGACGTGCTAGAGTGTCTCGGCAACAGCCAACCCTGTCTGAAATCTTGCGTGCTCAGCTTCTGGGACCGTACTTGATAAATGTGCTGTAGGATGGGTTTGTGCCAAAATAATTCCTGGCAGTGTGGCTCAGGCCCAGATGTCAACAGCTGTCCTGCCTGCCAGTTTGTCCAGCAGGGTCCCCCACTCAAGTGAGGCACTGACTGTGAGTTATCCAGTCTGTCTTTATAGTATCCGCAAACTTGCTGCCCGTGTCACGTGCATACCCCCTCTCCCTGTGGTCATGGGGTAACACAGTGGGTGTGTCACGTGACGCTTCACCCTGCTCATTAGGTGCGAGTGATACGTGGGTCGTCTGCTCACGTTCATGTCTTCACTCGATGTCAGGAGAAGTACCCGGGGTTCTTAGTAGCGCTTAAGAGGCTGCCTTCGTTCTGAGTGTCACGTGTCTTCCTGTCACCTTTGTTCTGAGTGTCACGTGTCTTCCTGTCACCTTTGTTCTGAGTGTCACGTGTCTTCCTGTCACCTTCGTTCTGAGTGTCACGTGTCTTCCCGTCATGCCCAGGGGCTGTTCGCCTCCGGCCGGATGATCGCAGTGCCTCTGGCCGCCAGACTGACCGCTGCCTTCATGCTCCTCGTCAACGTGGTGAGTAGCGTTCACTGTGCCGCCCGTAAGCGACTTGGGTCGCGCATGCGCAGACCACCTTTTCATCTCGTTTAGTGCAAAGACACAGGCTTTAAATTATACATGAAAACAGAGCCCTACCTGATATACCAAACCCTACTCCTTCCTGTCTTTTCTTTATTTAATGTTCACCCATACCCCCTTCCACCACCACCACCACACCACCACCAATGCACGCGCAGTGACCGATGAAGTTTTTAATCACGTGCTGACAGATCGGCTGCTCGGTGGCGCTGCTCATCACCCTCATCTTCCGCTGGAGTCACGTGGTCATCTACATGGGGACGTGCAGTGTGGGGCTGTTTGTGTCCAGCATGTCTCCAACCGTCATGTCCATGTGTGAGCAATACATCGACATCAACCGTGAGTAACTGCTCGTGGGGTTTGTGACTCGCGCCACTCGCTGTTACCTTCTTCTTCACAGGCTTTTTATTCATACCACATTTCTGTGTGCGTGCGTGCGTGTGCGTGTGCGTGTGTGTGTGCGTGCGTGTGTGTGTGTGAGTGTGCGTGCGTGTGCGTGTGTGTGACAAATAGTAAAAATAAAAAGAAAGTCGAAAAACCCTAAAATCACTATCCCTCTCCCCCACCCCGCTCTCCCTCCCCCTCCATCACCGTAAGCGGGCGGTAGAAGATGACGTGCAGTCTATGAGAAGATAACTCTGGCAGTCTCTGGGTTTCAGACTCTATCACAACCTGCCTCGTTGTCGTTGCGGCACTTGGAGAGGCCCTGTGCCCCATCATAGTCGGCAACGTGAGTAGTGTTTGCTGTCCCCCAGTGTCTTACTTTAACACTGGCTGCTGTCACTAGTCCTTCTTTCTCTGCCCGTGTACGGGGACTGTGGGATGGTGTGTAAAAAGGCTGATTCATACAAAAGTAACAGAAGAACTGAAACTTTTACTGACATTTCCTGTGGCGATAGGATGTACTAACGGAAGAACCGTGTCGCCATTCCTGTGCCGATAAAATCTAGTTGGAGAAGGAATTGTTCTCTGCAGATGCCTGCCTGATACCTTTTACGTTGCAGCTGGTGGTCAGTGTCGGCCCCACTAGTTTCCTGGCCTTCTGCCTGACCTTCAGCCTGGTGTCCATCCTCGTCTACTGGGCGCTGCTCATGGCTGGCCGCCAGACGCCCAAATACAAAGGTTAGTGCCTGCGTCACTTCCGGCGGGTAACGTACACCCAGCGGGTAACTTTACACTCAGCGGGTAACTTTACACCCAGAGGGTAACTGTACACCCAGTGGGTAACGTGTACACCCAGCGGGTAAAGTGTACATCCAGAGGGTAACTGTACACCCAGCGGGTAACTACACCCAGCGGGTAAAGTGTACACCCAGCGGGTAAAGTGTACACCCAGCGGGTAACTGTACACCCAGCGGGTAACTGTACACCCAGCGGGTAAAGTGTACACCCAGCGGGTAAACTGTACACCCAGCGGGTAACTGTACACTCAGCGGGTAACTGTACACCCAGCGGGTAAAGTGTACATCCAGCGGGTAACTGTACACTCAGCGGGTAACTGTACACCCAGCGGGTAAAGTGTACATCCAGCGGGTAAAGTGTATACCCAGCGGGTAACTTTACACCCAGCGGGTAACGTGTACACCCAGCGGGTATATGTGTGTGTTAACCTGCCTACTGTATATGTGTGTGTTAACCTGCCTGCTGTATGTGTGTGTGTCTGTTAACCTGCCTACTGTATATGTGCTTGTTAACCTGCCTACTGTATGTGTGTGTCTGTTAACCTGCCTGCAGTATGTGTGTGTGTCTGTTAACCTGCCTACTGTATATGTGTAAACCCTGCTGCTGCGTGTGTTTGTGTGCGTGCGTGCGCGTGCGCGTTTCAGCCAGCAAGTCCGATTCGTTCGTCTGGCTGTCGGGCAAACACGTCATCGTTGAAGGGGAGAGCACCCTCATCCGCCCCACCAGCGTCAAGTACTACAGCCGAATGGAGGAGAGCGACAGCAACCCCGACCTGACGTCCGGCGAGGACTTCCGCCTGCAGACGAACATCGTCAGCGACGACAGGAATTCCAGAACGCAAGATGGCTCCTGAGCCGGCGACCGCGCGGACCGATCTAGATGACGGATGCGACAAAACTTTTGACGCAACTTGCAACGTGCGGCCCTTGTGTTGGGACCGGCGCTTGTCGGCTTATATCAGGGGAGGGGGTGACGATAGTGACAATGTACGCTAAGCTAACAGATAATTGTTCTTCTCTCTCTTTCTCTCCGTCTCTCTCTCTCTCCATTTCTCTCTCCATCTCTCCTTCCATTTTCATCTCTCTCTCTCTCCTTCTCTCCCCCCTGTTCAAAGCACAGTGGCTACAGTTAGGACTGTATGGCAGCCGGAAGTTCTCTCCCTCAACGCGCACGCGCCTCAGAGACTCTAACGTGATCTTGCGTGAGCGACAGCCGTCGTTTGGTTTCAGACGTCAGGGCGAACTACCGGTCATTTGATGTGTTCTTGCATGACTGAGGAACAGAGAGGTCGAAGGTGACCAGTCTGTCAGTTCCACAGCCTGCATTTGTCAGCACGACGTTCACGTGGACGACTAACGAACAGATACAATTACAGAAAGTCGCGACGACTCCTTTAAGTGGTCACTGTTCAGATTTTGAAAACATCGAGTCTCTTTGCATACTTGTTCTGAAATCTTATCTGTACATCAAATTTTTCTCTACATCCAACTTTTCTGTAGATGTAAAAGGCTTTGTCGCATCTGGTTTCAAGGCCTTCAGGCATCTTTGCAGCGCCGCTATATTGATTTTATGCTTCCACTGCCTACATAGTTAATGTGATCACTACCCACATAGTTTAATGGGATCACTACCCACATAGTTAATGGGATCACTACCCACATAGTTAATGGGATCACTACCCACATAGTTAATGGGATCACTACCCACATAGTTAATGGGATCACTACCCACATAGTTAATGTGATCACTACCCACATAGTTAATGTGATCACTACCCACATAGTTTAATGGGATCACTACCCACATAGTTAATGTGATCACTAACCACATAGTTTAATGTGATCACTGCCCACATAGTTAATGTGATAACTACCCACAAACTTAATGTGATAACTACCCACAAACTTAATGTGATCACTACCCACAAACTTAATGTGATCACTGCCTACATGCAATCACTGCCCACATAGCTAGTGTGATCACTGGCCACACGACTAGTGTGATCACTGGCCACACGACTAGTGTGATCACTGGCCACACGACTAGTGTGATCACTGGCCACACGACTAGTGTGATCAAATAGTGCATTTCAAGTGTAGTAAATGGTGGCTTAGTGGGCGTTAATTTTCCTGTAACAAAACCCTGATTACGCTGTGACGTCACAAACTGCTGCCCATCCGCCTGTAGAGCGTGACTTCAGCATCACGTGCTGGTCGCCTCCAGTGCAACTGACGCCCCAAGTATGGCCGCCTGTCTCTGTTAGAAAATACGCCCCAAGTATGGCCGCCTGTCTCTGTTAGAAAATACGCCCCGAGTATGGCCGCCTGTCTCTGTTAGAAAATACGCCCCGAGTATGGCCCCCTGTCTCTGTTAGAAAATACGCCCCGAGTATGGCCGCCTGTCTCTGTTAGAAAATAAGCCCCAAGTATGGCCGCCTGTCTCTGTTAGAAAATACAAGGAGTTTCTTTACACCGATTAGTTCACAAAAGTGTAGCTTGTTCTTTACGCGGCGTTCTGCTTCAGTCATTTCCGCTGGAAAGGATTCTCCACACGCTTCTAGATCTTCTCTGTTCTAAACCAACTCTGGCACCAGGGCCAGTTTGGAAGAACATTCCGTCTTCTGCTGTCTGCGGCACCAACGACACCGACATCTGCTGGATTCTCTTGCTGATCGCAGAGCGTCTTGGAGAGACAGAGGGAGGAACGAGAGGGAAGGTAAAGTGTACTAGTCTTTCGATTCCGCTGTTCGTGCTACCGACTCTGGGACCAACATGTTTTTCACAGGACCACCGGGAACAACAGGAAATTGAAGCACGTCTTCTCCTCCTTCCGTTCTTATCCACGCCGGCCTCACCCGTGACACGCACGCATTCCTGTGTGCCGTCTACTGGTTGCTGGGTGCTAAGTGACGTCAGCACGACCTTTAATTGTAGCCCACGTGACTCGGTTAGACTCAGAACGAAATGTGCTCATGCGCGTGCGTACATCGCGTGTGTGAGTGGGTGGGTGTGTGAGAGGGTGGGTGTGTGAGAGGGTGAGTGGGGTCGCACGGGCACCAGTTATATGCACAAGTCTGCATTGCATTGTCTGTGCATTTTATTTAAATATGTGCGGATCTGTGAACACGTGCGTCTGTGAACACGTGCTATGCCCGCGAGTTTGGATTTTCGGTTTCGAACACATGCTGTGTTTAGTCCAAAGACGTCGTGTGGAATTCGCAGTCAGCTGTCGGCTGCTGTGTAGCGTGTAGCGTGTAGTGTGTAGTGTGTGGTGTGGAGTGGTTGAGCACCCAGTCGCTGCTAGTTGTAACATGTTACGCATCTGTAGCAACGCTGTGACAGCAAACACTTGAGCAAAGTTGTCTCCCCTGCTCCTAAATCGTCTTGGGGAACTTGGGGAATTTCTATTCACAACTCGTTTCTACGAAAGGCCTTCCGCCATCAAGCTGGGAGCAGCCCGTAGCATAGCGGTGACGCGTGCCTGATATCATACAGAGGTCGTGGTTCGGATCCCGTTTCCGGCACACGTGCTTTCTCTGCACGTGGCACATGTTTTCAGGTCTGGTGGTCGGGGTTTTGTGCGAGTGTTCTTCTGTCCCCCTGCCTTTCCCCTTCATTCCCCTCCCCCTCCCCTCCGTCGCCTTCGTTGCTGACGTGACATAAAAACAAAATCAACCAACCAATCCCCATCAAGCTCATGTGCTCGACCTTTTTTGGGGGTGGGGGGATGTCTTTGCTACTGTCATTTCGTCATACCGCGTACTGGAGTTCGTGACCACACGTTCACCGTTTAGAGAGCAGTGAACACGTGTTCACTGTTTCAGACAGCTTTGAGCATCTGTTCCTTGTTCAGACGGCTCCTGCCCATCATTTTGGTTTCCAGGTCTCTTGATGTGTAGCGAGAACTGCTTTGCTCTTTGCGTTTCTGAAATAAATTATACCGTACCTTCTAGAGATCGCTACAGATACCAGTTGTCGGTAAAAGTCTGTGATGTCATACATTTGTCTTATAACTACAGACTGAGTTGTCTGAAAGTCTGTGATGCTATAAGTTTCTTATAATTACAGATGGAATTTGTTTGGAAGGTTTGTGATGTTCTATCTTTGTAGATAGAAGTTGGCTGAAAAGTGTGTGACGCTAGCTTAAAGATTTGAACTCCTACCAGTCCTGTTGTGATTGTAAAAATGTTTTGGTTCCCGTCTTGACGCGAGTAGACTCACACCAGCTCGCTCCCTAGCAACGGGTCCAAATGAGGTCATGCATACTAGCAACGGGTCCAAATGGCGTCATGCATACTAGCAACAGGTCCAAATGGCGTCATGCACACTAGCAACGGGTCCAAATGACGTCATGCACCCTACCAACAGGTCCAAATGGCGTCATGCACACTAGCAACGGGTCCAAATGACGTCATGCACTAGCCGCGCCTCCTGGGTACTCTGCCGCTTGACCCTAGTGTGTGATGAACTTTAGCCTAGTCTGAACACATTTCTCTCCGACTTTGGAATTTAAAAAAAATACGAGTGATTGTAGTTATGCCCTGAAAGCTCACAAAAACACACACACACGCACAGAAGACAATAGTTTCCCATGAGGAGGGGAAGACAGTCAGTTGCCTCTGTAGCAGACTCTTCTGGACTGAGTGACATCAACATTGGGCTACCTGCGCGCAGTAACTGCTCAATACGACAATAGAGAGTATTATAGGTTGCTGTACGCGCGCAGTAACTATAATTAGACCTGAAGATGTGCATTAGTTTTCGATTCTGTAGTTGCATGCACTCACCTGTTGGTTACCTGTGTGTTGGTTACTGCCTGTTCACTGTAAGAGTACGTCAAGACACGCTGGCGATTGTTCACTATAAAAACTACGTCAAGACATGCTGAAGATTTGTTTAAAGTTTTATTTCCAGTGCTACACGACTGCTGATCCGAAAGTCGGTGAGAGCTGACGCTTGCTTGTGCAAATAGTTGGCTGTGACAATGGCAAGTGTTGAATTTGTTGTGGACTCTCTATGAACGGTCAGCTGTGTGAACGGTCAGCTCTGTGACGATCAGCTGTCAGGGAAAATAATTCATGTGGGTGAAAGCCTTTGGATGGTGGGCGGTGACATTCTAAATTATTTTCAGGCCAGTGACAGCTGTGTTGACAAGGAACCAGGTTTCGCGGCGACATCAAGTCATCGAATTCACAAACGCCTGCATCACAACACGCGCGCACGTACACACACACACGCCCTCGTGTTTCCCGGACCACCTCTGTCACTACCACCGTGTTCACAACACCACCAGCCGTAGACGAGCTGTAGGAAACTTGAGAAAGTCCGGCGGAAACAGTGTTTGTATATCTGTTATCTCCCTTGTTTGTCTTTCGGTACAGTGTAGCACAGCTCCGGCACTCCTTCAGTACAGTATAGGACAGCTCCAGTACTTCAGTGTACATTAGTGTGGAGAGATGTAGTACTCCTTCAGCATAGTGTAGGAAAGCTGTAGAGCTCTTTCAGCAAAATGTAGGACAGTTGGCGTACTTCAATATAATGCAGGACATCTGTACAGTATACTACAGCTGTAGCATTGTTTGGGTTTAGTGTAGGACAGTACTCCTTCAGTATAATGCAGGGCAGCTCCAGTACTTATGTACAGTACAGGGCAGCTACAGTATTCCATTAGTATAGTCTAGAACAACTGCAGTAGTTCTTCAATTTAATAAGATAGCTGTGATACATACAATGCGAAAACGTGAATTGCACCTTATGAATAATTATATAAACACAACAGAATTTAAGCAGCTGTGTGACAATCTTACTTGACACATGTCAGTCCGCTCATCGAGCAAACGTCTGTTTGACACACCGTGACATGACCACAGCTGTCGACGGGTGCTTTGGAGAAGGGACTGTTGGGGGGGCAGAGGACATCATGACCATGAGGACCAACAGATCTAAGGTGTGGACAACGTGGCCGATATCTTACAGTCCTGGGAAGAACACAGGCAGAAGCAGTCTTAATCTCAAGGTCAAACATAGAGACCTGTCTAGCATGAACAGCACTCACTCTGGGTCCTCACAAGCAGTGAAAACGGGGGCGTCTGATCCCTCACGTGAAGGTCGCAATATGCCTCCAACAGATGACGTGACCGCAGGCTGTGTGACGTCATATCTGACCTGTCTTGGGCTGTCGGCACTAACGGTTCTAACAAGATTCTCACAGAGAAGCAGCCTGGAATGGAGAGGCGACACTTACGGGTGGGGGGGGGGGCAGGCTGTCTAACGGGCCCAGGGTCTCGCCACATGCCGTCGTCTTCCGACCCTGGGAGACAGGGGGGTGGCGCGCAGGACGGGAGGGGTACTGTCGGCCAGACGGGGAATCTCGGAGGGTCTGATGTCCTCTGAGGGCATCAGGATGACGTTTCGACTGGGGGCCTTCCCTGGGCTCCTTCCCCACATGGTCGCCCGGAATTCCTCCTCATTCAGCCGCCCGTCACCTGCGACACAGCGGCAGGTAAAAACAAATCACCGACTAGGAAGTCACCCACCGGTGCCTAGACACCGTCTGGGTGCGCTAGTACTCTTGTCCTGGTAGTGAGTGAAATTCCCACCGACTTGGAGCACGCATGCGCAGACCACCTAGTGGACTCCTGCTTGAATTAAACATGAAAACAGAAGTCTTACCTAACATCAAACCCTAACCCACACCCCCTAAAAAAATGAAAGCAAGCTAATACGGGTATTGAACCTGCGACTTTGAACTAAAAAGCCATGTCTTTACCACTTAGCTACCGATCACCACTGAATGGTCCCTTCGTTGTAAGGACGCTCTGCAGAGCCTACACATGTACACTAAAACTTGAGCTGTGACCAGTAAGCCTACACAAGTACACTAAAACTTGAGCTGTGACCAGTAGTCCTACACAAGTACACTAAAACTTGAGCTGTGACCAGTAGTCCTACACAAGTACACTAAAACTTGAGCTGTGACTAGTAGTCCTACACAAGTACACTAAAACTTGACCTGTGACCAGTAGGCCTACACAAGTACACTAAAACTTGACCTGTGACCAGTAGGCCTAAACATGTACACTAAATCTTGAGCTGTGACCAGTAGGCCTACACAAGTACACTAAAACTTGAGCACGAACTACATAAGCCATCCTGACGAAACTTTCTACAGAGTCACGAATTCAATAAACCATCCTCACGAGACTTCCGAGACCTGCTACAGCAAACATCCAGCTGTCACGTCGCGAGCAAACACATTCTCACATCATGTCTCATCATCAGCGTTTTTGTCAGCACAATCGTTGGCATCATGGCGATGACAGCAATGAGGAGGACGATGACGATGA
>SMGT01014465.1:98510-119738 GCA_004794575.1 Lanistes nyassanus
AGGAGAGAGAAGCCAGCAAGTCAGGAGAGAGAAGCCAGCAAGTCAGGAGAGAAGCCAGCAAGTCAGGAGAGAGAAGCCAGCAAGTCAGGAGAGAGAAGCCACCAAGTCAGGAGAGAGAAGCCAGCAAGTCAGGAGAGAAGCCAGCAACCAAGGAGAGAGAACCCACAAAGCCAGGTGAGAAAAGCCAGCAAGCGAGGAGAGAGGTTAGCAAGCCAGGAGAAAGAAGCCAGCTAGCCAGATGAGGCCAGACTTTCGTCCCACAGCATGCACCGACTCTCCTCCATTCGGGGAGAGCTTTGTTTCCTCCCAGTTAGGAACAGATTGTGGTCTTCTACACAAATGTAACAACAGAATTGTTGTTGTGAGTGTGCGTGACAATGCTGTGTTTGCTGGAGGCTCTACCATTCTAGCGGACACTGCACTGCGCACAGGGTGTCGGAAACACTACCAGCAGACTAATTTTTAATTGTTCCTCATACCGTTATGCCATTTTAACACAGTCCTCCCGAGATTAAAGATACAGCGTTGAAGAAGAAATCTCGACCTATCGATCCTGACAGTTAATCATGGAGTATATAGTATACACTGGACGTATCCCTGACAGTTAAGCAGGGGGTATATACTATACACTGGACGTATCGTGACAAGCAGGGTGTATATACTATACACTCGACGTATCGTGACAAGCAGGGGGTATATACTATACACTGGACGTATCGTGACAAGCAGGGGGTATATACTATACACTGGACGTATTGCTGACAGTTAAGCAGGGGGTATATACTATACACTCGACGTATCGTGACAAGCAGGGGGTATATACTATTTTATACTCGACGTATCGTGACAAGCAGGGGGTATATACTATTTTATACTCGACGTATCGTGACAAGCAGGGGGCATGCTATGCTACGGACTTTCACTTCCCACTGTGGTGACAGTTATGACAGTCAAAGGTGGTCCAGTGACATTTCCTGTGCTCAGTGACACGTGTGCCTCGTGCACGTGACTGCTGCCACTGACTGCAGCTTGCTGGGAAAGGGAGAAGCCATTGTGCGGGGTAGAGCATGTGGATGTTCACACACGTGCTTAGGGATGGCGAAAAAATGAAACCCAAAGATAGCAGCTTGGATCAGAATCTTGTCTAATGTGCACGTGTGGCGTTCATCAGACATCGGCTAGCCGGGACAGCAGGATTGTGACAGTTGTAAACGACACAGAAATCCCAGATCCTAATAAATCCTACAGCTTACGACAGTCGTCGTCGTCGCCATCATCATCATCAGCAGCAGCAGCAGCAGCAACAGCGTCATCGTCATTGTCGTCGGCGTCAGGCGCCGACTGTAGCATGGTGGACATGCGTGCTGACCGCCGATGCAAAGTGTCTGGCTGAGAAAGCGACAGTGTGCAGGGCTGCAAAACAGAGTTCTGTTTCTCTGGGCGTGCGGTCTGTCCAGTACCATCTGGTTTTCACTGGGGGCGCCACTGCTGCATCTCACAAGCGGCTGTTGTTTGCGCCACAGTTCCTGTAGGGCCGTGCCAGCCTTGACCGAACATTGCTCCCTGCTCACAGCAACACCTGGACTGGACGACGGCAGGCTTGGGGGGGGGGGACATCACTCCCAATAACGGCCAGTGTGTACACATTCTCTAGGCGTTTGGAAGGAAATCGCGCTGTGTGATACTGGATCTGGATTGTTTACGGTCAAACTTTGAAACACGTATTCATTCTGTTGATATGGAAAGCTGTTCGTCTACTAGCAAGAGGCAAGAAACAGTTTCACAAACCACTATTGTTTCAGCAAACGTCACAGCCTGCCTGGTTTGATGAACGATAAGGTAATATTTTCCCCCCTGACAAAATGCTTTCCTCCCAGCAAGCAAGACTTTATAGCGGTCTATCCCTTTATGACGTCACCAGGAACAATGGCCATGCTGCAAGATGCCAGAAAGCACACGTGTGTACATAAGCAAGCTGTTGTCCAACATTTTACCCAGTTCAACCGACACTGAAGTATACTGACATAAGTTTTCAATGTCCCATTTTTCCCACCACAACTGCAAAGTGCGCATTCCCATGGTTGTAGACGCCTGCAACATTGCCACGGCGCACGAAGCGAGACGTCTGCGAGCCAAGATAGGAAGGAATGCTAGGAACACAACGATATGGTGGGGTGGAGGGCCGTTTGGCCCAGGCCCACATACGCGCTGCTTTCAGCTCTCTCCACTCCCAGCTTCCAGAAACGTGATCCCCTCTTGGTATTTCCCCTCCCCTATGGCTTCCTGTCTGGTGCAAGTCCCGCCGTCAGGGTTTCTGTTAGTCTGTTACCACGACGTCGGACAACGAACCCCTCTATGTACACACGTATTTAGTGTTAGCACTAATGTGTCTCTATGTACACACGTTTTTAGTGTTAGCACTAATGTGTCTCTGTGTACACACGTATTTAGTGTTAGCACTAATGTGTCTCTATGTTCACACGTATATTTAGTGATAGCACTAATGTGTCTCTATGTACACACGTATTTGGTGTTAGCACTAATGTGTCTCTATGTACACACATATTTAGTGTTAGCACTAATGTGTCTCTATGTACACACGTATTTGGTGTTAGCACTAATGTGTCTCTATGTACACATGTATTTGGTGTTAGCACTAATGTGTCTCTATGTACACACGTATTTGGTGTTAGCACTAATGTGTCTCTATGTACACACGTATTTAGTGTTAGCACTAATGTGTCTCTATGTACACACGTATTTGGTGTTAGCACTAATGTCTCTATGTACACACGTATTTGGTGTTAGCACTAATGTGTCTCTATGTACACACGTATTTAGTGATAGCACTAATGTGTCTCTGTGTACACACGTATTTGGTGTTAGCACTAATGTGTCTCTATGTACACACGTATTTGGTGTTAGCACTAATGTGTCTCTATGTACACACGTATTTAGTGATAGCACTAATGTGTCTCTGTGTACACACATATTTGGTGTTAGCACTAATGTGTCTCTATGTACACACGTATTTGGTGTTAGCACTAATGTGTCTGGTCGCTGTGCTAACAAAGATTGCATACAACTTAGTAGTATATAATCTTTCGTGCTAATATGGCTAGGCTATACAGGACCTGAATACAGGGCTCATACAAGTGTTCTGCAGCCAACACTAACATGACGCGGCGCGTCACATTGGCAATATTTCAGTGGAACAGCACAACTGCTTTAAAAGCGCACATTCTGATTGGAACCAAAGCACAGCCTGGTGTGGGCCCGCTGCCCATCACGCGACCGCCGTGCACCCGAACTCAGCTAGAGTTTGCGAAACTCGTGCATCAGTGTAGTGAACACGACCGTCAGAAAACTGGAAATCTCTCGGACTTTGAGGCGACTAGCCAGACGTTCGTCAGGAAAAACCAGCTGACACCCCACCTGGCCCCAAATGCCTTCCACACCGCCCCCCACCCCCATCTCTGAGCACCACGCACGAACATGCATTGACACACACATGCTAACCACCTTCCGCCCCTAACCCCCGATCAACACACGTTCGCCAACATTTTCCCAACATCGCTTTTCACTCTGTGCAGTTCGCCACTCGTCTACAAAACACGGTAAAAAAAAAAAAAAAAAAGGCCTGTAACTCAGGACAACTTTAATGGTGTCGGTCTCTCGTGAAACTCCTAAACTGTTCACAAAAATCAGTTTTTCGCCGACAGATTTAAGGACACGTTAGTGGAGTCCACCAGCGTCTCTTAGAAAGCAGTGCCGTGGGGGTCGAGACACAGAGATCACCTGCCGCACCTAACGATGGGAGGGACACTCAGTAACAGGACAATTGCACCAGAACTTGAGACGCCTGCACTGATAACCCCGCCTGTGTTTGCCATGCGCTCTTCCTCAAAAAGCACGGGAGGCAGATGTGCAAGAAAATGAGTCTGTTTTTATGTGGGGTTTGAGTAGTTCAACGTGACAGGGTTGGGGAAGCTGGAAAATCTTGACTAGGGCAATGGACTAGTCACTTCTAACATTCACAAGCCCAGGAAATTACCCCTGGCCCTTTTTTCATTTGGTGTTTATGACAGGGTTTTCCTTCCTACATATTTTAACACTAGACGCAAAAATTCAATACTGTCGAATGTCTCAATTACTTCCTTCAAAAACTGATGAAAAATTAAGTCTGTGAAAGATGCAGAGACCTGGTGGATGTGAATTACTGCTGCAGCAACAGGCAAAGCAAAAGAACCTTGAACACAAAGGCCTGACACGGTGGTTATCTATCAGATTTTAAGGCCCAAGACCTGTGCAGGCTACTGCATGCTTGCTTATGCTCCAGTATACAATCTTAAGCAAAATCTAACAACATGGCAAGCACACAGGATGTTGAGTTCTGTATTGTGAGCAGCAAAAGGTCCTAACAAGAACTGCAAACCAATCCCCATGTGGTTAACTAAGTAGAGAAAACTATAAAAATGTCTCTTAACCTGTGAACACAGGAAATTTTATTGAGACTATAATTACATGCAAGAAGACTACAATCAGGAAAAATGTCGAGCCTTGTGTGTCCACAAATATTCCGCCTCGCAGCAGAGACACAAAACTTTGGAGCCTAGGACTTGAGAACACATGAACAGACAAGGCAGCTTTTGAGCAAGATGACGGGCTGACCCCAGCAGATGCACTGCTGCTGGCCGCTGATGGACTTGCTACACTTCCAGCAAGGCAGGCAGCAACTGTGCTTATCTGACCGGCTCATCGCTGGCCAGACTGGTTGTGTTAATTGCAAGTTTTCCCACACACTCCCTCGCTTCTCTGTGTCTGTCTGGTGCTTAGCACATCACATGCCGACTTGTCCTGTGTCAGTCTGCCGACAGTCAAGCGCTGGCCTAGCCTTTGATGACAGCAATGGGCCGCAGCTTGACACACTTCTTGCTGATGCCTGCAGCGTGACCTGGTAGAACAGACAGCCCAGCATAACAAACTTTCAAAACCTTAACTGGTCTGCATGGGCGTTCAATCTCTTCTCCACATGTAAACACACATGTACACTACAGGGGAGTTAAATCTCTTCTCCACATGTAAACACACGTGTACACTACAGGGGCATTAAATCTCTTCTCCACATGTAAACACACATGTAAACTACAGGGCCAAGGGGGCACTGTTACTGCTTTTAATAAGAGAAAACCAGACGCAAACTCTTGTTCAAGACATTCCTGGCATTACGAATATTTGAGAGGCCTGAGTTAGCTCCATGATGCTAGGGATGCAATGCAACCTCCCTTCAAAATTATCCTTGACAAGGCTATTCTGGTATGAGCCACTCATCTATATACCCACACAATCATGTGTGTACCCACACAATCACATGTGTACCCACACAATCATGTGTACCCACACAATCATGTGTGTACCCACACAATCACGTGTGTACCCACACAATCATGTGTGTACCTACACAATCATGTGTGTACCCACACAATCATGTGTACCTACACAATCATGTGTACCTACACAATCATGTGTGTACCCACACAATCATGTGTGTACCCACACAATCACGTGTGTACCCACACAATCACGTGTGTACCTACACAATCATGTGTGTACCCACACAATCATGTGTACCTACACAATCATGTGTGCACCCACACAATCCTGTGTACACCCACAATTATATCTGCACCCACACAGTTATACACGCATATATAAACATGACATACTTACAGGTGTCAACAACATCTGTGACATTCTTGTAAGACTCAGGTGCCTGCAACAGGTAACCACAGACTGTCATGTAGTGCTAAGAGTCAGCACCTTTAGTGGCATAAGGTATAATGTGTAGTGTACAATGTATAATGTGTAGTGTACAATGTATAATGTGTAGTGTACAATGTATAATGTGTAGTGTACAATGTATAACATGTAGTGTTGCACCATTGTTGATCTCACTGTTTTGTTCCCAATGTGTATGCAGTGCTTAACACAGCCTGTTGTCCGACCACCTAGGCCAACCAAACAACTTCGTCAGGCAAGCAAAAATATCATCTGGTTGGTTGACCAGGCGTATAAAAAGTTTTGCAGCTGTGCCTGTTGCACCAACCTGCAGCATGTGCCTTGAGTGCTGGTGGCGCCAGTAAGGACGGCACACAGCCAGACCCTAGTGTCTATAGTTGCTAGCGGGACATCAGAAAATGTCCTGATCACTAGCAGTCCAAAAGTCCATTTTGTTTGAAAAGAGCCTACTTTTAACATTTGCTTCTTCTCCTGGAACAGCCATATGTCAAAGGAATAGTTAGATTGTACTTGCTTTCTGCTTTCCTTTGATATAAACTCATAATTTCTATACAGATTAATATTTGTTGTAAGCAATTTCATAATGATTGTCAAGAATTTCAATCTAATTTCTGCTGGCCTCAGGCTGTCCTTGTAGCAGCCTGCTCCTCCCTTATATAACTGTGTGAGACAGCGTGAAGGTCACTCGTGACCAGGTATTGCCATGACGTGAGGCCAAGCAGCAACAGACATTGAGTTTCATCAGTCTCCAGCTGCAAAGTTTGCATCCATGGCTTCTTTTTTTTGGGGGGGTGGGGGTAAATTTTGACTGTGTTTATCTCTGGCATGTCCAGCGTATGTTGGCGACCTTTGCCTTAACTACTAGTTAGACTGCACTTACCTTGCTGATCTTACCAGTTAACTCCTTGCTCACTTCAGACTGTAACCACCAAACCACAACAAAGACAGTAATAACTTTGTACATGTCCAGCAAAGGGAGAAGACTCACCTCCTCCATAACCAGCTTAGGGGAGGCCACTCTGATGCTGATACCCTTCTCTTCAAGCGCTGCAAGCACTTGTGTATAATCCAGATTTCGCCGGGACTTGGCTCGCGACAGCGCCCTTCCCTAAAGCATAAGGAATGTTCTCAACCAAGGGCTCTACAAGTAAAATGTAATATGCCGATGTAAACAGAACAACATCAAACAACAATCTGAACACACACACACACCTTTCACCGCCTATGTGGCATAATGGTTACGATGTCCACTTCCAAGGTGGGAGCTAGCTGGTTTGCGTCCAGACCGAGTCATAATTAAGACTTAAAAACTGTCAACCTAGTAGCTGCCCTGCCAGACGCCTGGCACTCAGGGAACAGTACTAGGACTGGTTGGCCCGGTGTCAGTATGTGACTGGGTGGGACTGAGGCCCGTGTTGCGACAGCAGTCCCACATATGGCACCACGTAAACTTTGTCTAAGCAACACCGTCCTGATATGAACATAGTTTGCAACTAGACGTTAAGCAGTGAACCACCCCTCCCACCAAAACATGCTGTTAAATGGTAAAGTTAGTCTATAATCTCTCCTGATGGTACAAACATTCATTTACGAACACCCAAAGAATCTAAGTAGCAAGAAATATGACAACGCATCAGACACACATTTCACTGCAGCAGACTGCAGACCAAAGCAGTCATTCAAGCCACTGAAACACTACATATACAGTGTACTACCACAGTCATGGCTACCACCAGCCAGAAGGTTGGTTGGTTTTAGGCTATATCACTGATGAAGGCTCTTATGAAAGGAACATCCAAACAACCGGCTGGTGTTTTAATGTTGTCAGAAACGAAGAATATCTCACAAAAAAAAACATCCAAACAACAAGATTGGCTTTCAATATATAACAGTTAAGTTACTGTCATGTCAGTACAATGTCATGTTATTGGGTTTCATGCTAATCAGTGTCATGTCATATTGTTACTCTCAGGTCAATCACTCACATAACAATAATAAAAGGATTCTTCTAGAGCGCTATTCCCCCAAAGGGCTCAATGCGCTTTACAAAAACAATGAAGACAGCCACAGTATCACAGAGTGTATCCAGACACCACACGCAACCACATAAAACCCACCAAGAAAGCAACCACCAACCACGCTCGCACACTGGGGGCGCAAAACTAAGAGAAGGCTGAGTGAACGCTTTCAGATTGGTTCTCGGTATTATAAGAAGTTTTTCAGAGGAGACCTGAGTTGTCTAGCTGGGCGGTAGGTGGAAAGAACAGACGACAGATACGGTGGGAGTGAACCATCAAAGTGACAATACACGAGCACAGCTGTCTTGTACTGAATGCGGAACTTTACTGGAAGCCAGTGAAGGTCTTGGAGCATGAGTGTTACATGCTCCCGCTTTGATTGCCTCAAGACAAGTCTCGCGGCGTGGTTTTGAACCCGCTGAAGTCGAGCGATCTGTTCAGCAGATAGTTACAGTAGTCCAGGCGAGAAGTAACAGTGAGACCTACAAGCAGAGAGGTACAGTAGTCCAGGCGAGAAGTAACAGTGGAGAATACGAGTCTAGCAGCAGCTTCAGCGGACAGATACGGTCGGGTGCAAGAAATCCTCCGGAGCTCAAGAAAAGTTGCCCGACACACAGAACCGATATGTGGTTGCATGGAAAGTGTCGGATCAAGATGTACACCGAGATAGTTGATTTGAAAGGAATTGTTTCACCCCCAATGTCAGCGAACTCACAGTCGGCAGACCTGAGATGTGTAGTAGAACCTACTGACATGAACTTGGTTTAGTCTGTATTAAGCTTTAATTTGTTACCTCCATCCAGTGCATCACATCCTCAATACAGGACTGAATGTTAGTCAAGGCAGTAGCAATCTGTGCAGGAGGGGAACAGGTAGTCACTTCGGTGTCATCAACATACTTATGATAGTCACAATCGTGGGCAGCCATGACGGCAGACAGTGGTTGAACATACAGAGGGAACAGTACAGGTCCAAGGACTGAACCCTCGGGGACCCCATAGACAAGTGAGCGCAATGTTAAGTTACTGTCATGTTAATCAGTGTCACATCATATCAAGTTAATGTCATGTTAATGAGTGTCACATCATATCAAGTTACTGTCACGTTAATCAGTGTCACATCATATTAGGTGCCCACAATGGGGATAAACAGCTGCATTAAGACAAGCTGGTGTTACTGTAAAAACTAACAACAGTAGATACAGCATAAAGAAACTGTACAAAATGTGCAC
Source organism: Lanistes nyassanus (assembly GCA_004794575.1). Lineage (NCBI taxonomy): Eukaryota > Metazoa > Mollusca > Gastropoda > Architaenioglossa > Ampullariidae > Lanistes > Lanistes nyassanus. The sequence continues at coordinate 107,559 of SMGT01014465.1, forward strand.
CATCCAAAACACTCAACAACAAACATGACACCTGTGTCACCAGCCCTGAACTAGCAACACAAACCACACAGAGACACAAACATAAACCCTAACCAGTACTCACAGCGCCGTGGCAAGTTGTTCCAAACGTCTCGGCCATGCCAACGTCCGTGCCGGTCAAGACGTAGCTACACGTCCCCATCGTCCCACCGATCAACACAGGCTGTCCCGTCAACTGTCACATGAGGAGATGACAGAGTGATGACAGATGACATTAGGGCGAATCAACACAGGCTGTCCCATCAACGGTCACATGAGGAGATGACAGTGCTGACAGTCACATGACATTGGGGGGAAAGATCAAAGGAAGCAGACAGCAGTGACAACTTGTATGGAACAGTGGTAGTTGTGGTACTGGGTACTTGGTACTCGGTGACACAGACTATAAAAGTAAATCATAAAACCCTATTTGTGAGTGAAGCTAAACATTCTACACACTACGAACACATGCCATGCATGTATAGTCATCCGCGGTCTTGTAGGCCATCATGGGAAAGATGAAGGCTACGCGAGAAATCCCTGACAGAAAATTGTGCCATCAACGTGGCAGCTCAGGACAACAGTCTTCCATGATGACGTCACCGGCCAGACTAATGGGCTCTTAGCAAGCTCAGTGCCGCATCTTCAAGACCAAGGCAATCCACCCAGTTGGAGGATCACGGCTGTAGCCGAAAGACCCTGAGAGGGATGGGCGCTATCAGATCTGAACTGCACAAACTTCACCAATTCTACTTTGGTGGGAAAGACAAGCACAAACAAGGTGATGGGTTCCTACTTCACAAAGACATCTTAAACTGTCATGGGCTGCCACCCAGTCTTTAGTTGACATCTCAGTTCGTTAAGGGCAGCCCCTTTCAACGTTGCCATTATAGAAGCCTGTCACAACAACAGATCATCATGATGACGAGTTAGAGCAGTTCTACGACCAGCTGCAAGAACTACGTTGTGGACAAAACATTAAGACTGAAATGCTAAAGGAGAGGATGCCTGCAGTCAATCCTGCAACGTAGAAACCAACAAGAGCCTTGGACTCCTGGAATTTGCCAGCAGTGACCTTACGCTGCAAACACACTTGGCCACCACAAAGTACCCAGATGAACATGGCAGACACCCAGCAGGTGATCACAAAAATCAGATTGACTGCTTCACGATACAGAGATGGTTACAGTCAGGAGTAAAAAATGAAGGAACAAGAAGCTCTCCATGAGCTGACATTGAAAGTGACCATGACCTGGTGATGGTGACCTCTTTTTTCCACCCAAATGACTGAAATATCAACAAGCAGTACAGAGATTCAACCACTGATAGGGGGAGATTTACACACTGACCATCTTTAGTGCTGATGCAAAATGGATGTGGACACACCGATTACCACCTTCAAACAGCAGTGACCCAAACAGCCAGTGAGATCCAAGGTGAATATCACCCAGTCAAGAAACCCTGGATCACAGCTGTCCTTGTTCTGTGTGACAAACAACGAGAACTGAAAAACAAGGACGCAAGAGGTGCAATCAAATGCAAAGAAGACAATGGAAAGGTCAAAAGAGCTTTGATGAAAGCAAGGGGAAAATGGATAGAAGAGCAATGCAGTGAAATCGAAAACAATTTAAAGAGGAATAATATGAAAAGGGTGTATCAAACAGCGAAGAACTTGACAAGCACAAGACAAGGGCAAGAAAAGGGCAAGACAAGGGCAGGACAAGGGCAAGTCTCAACCATCCAGGACAAATCAGGAAAATGTCTCACTGAAAATGGGAAATCCTCACTCGATGGACAGAGTACGGCACAGAGCTTTACAGCCACAGATTCACAAGAGATCTAGGTCATTAACCTTCCACAACAAAGCAGCCAGGATGGTTACCTCATACTTCATGAGGAAGTGGAGCCAGCAATCAAATCACTGAAAATGGGGAGGGGGGAAGTCACCTGGAGTAGACAACATCCCAGAAGAACTGGTCTAAGCCAGAGTCATAATGGTTGACAGTCTCGCACCAAATCTGCAATAAGATCAGACAGGAAAATACCACACGCCTTGGACCCTGATTGTCACACTTTCCCTTTGCTTGAGACATGGACCCTAGCTGTCGATCTGCAAAGAGGGATTCAAGCCATGAGGATGAGATATTTCAAAAAGGTCTTTCATATCTCATACAAAGATCACATCATCAATGATGCAATACAAAAGAGGATACAGAAAGCCCTTAGGCCATACGAATACCTGCCGACCACTGTGAAAAAACAAACTGAAATGTTATGGGCACATCTCAAGATCATCAGGACTTGCAAAAAACATTCTGCAAGGTACAGTACGGGAGGAAGAAGAGGCAGACAGGGAAGTGATGGGGAAACAATGTCCAGGAGTGGACTGACCCGACACTGGCAGAAACTCAGAGACAGAGTATAGAGAGAAATGGAGGAAGCTGGTTGCCAAGTCATCCATGGTGCCCTAATGGTCTCCAAGGCTATGGGACAGATGACAAATTTTATATTGTATAAACTGTCATATGAAAGAGTACAGCCTGAAGCTTAGTGCTATGCTCAGCAAACAGTTTTTCTAATCGTTCACCATTCAGCATATGGGTTCGCTCATCTCGCAATGGAAAGATTATGTAACATTCACCTGATAGTCAACAGGGATCAGTGGGTGGTGCGGAGGAAATGCTCGCGTCGATCCTTTTCGATGGACAAGCAGAGTTTTCTGACGTCCATCAACATAATGCTCCTCTACTTTGGCGATGTTGTGCGAGACATCATAAATGACATGCATATCCAGGTCATCAGGTGTTGTTCTAAACATTTTGGCAAAGGCCTGCAGCACACAGCAACAGAATCATACTACAACACGTTGCTAAAGGCACATACAAGCCTCTTCCCACAAGAAATGGGGAATGTTTTTCACCAGGCACAGTAATTTAATTTCTATAGGACTTGAACTATTTTCATGGCCTACAAAAACAATGCTCTGCACATGACCTGTCGAGCCAAGAAAGTCATGGAGCTGCGGTTGACCCAGGCGTAGTTGGCCGCTGACGCCATGCCCTTTAGGTAGTCCTGGCCCTCCACTGAATTGATCAAAGCACAAGCGAGCTGACGGTCATTGACATCAATCTTGTCACGTTTCATGGCTTTCTCCATCACAACCAGAGCATCTGCAGTGTGCGGACAAAACAAACTCTTTTCACCATATAAGCTAGTCTTGACAAAACAACCCAAATACATGTACTAACGATAATTAAGATTTCATTAAAAACAATACCTGAGGACACTGCGTTGTATTTTTAAAGAGGGGGGGGGGGCAGGAAGACTATGACAACTGCCCACTGTAGCAGGTCATGTGACTGCAGGGCCAATGGTCTCCACAAACAACAGCATTTTTAAGTTTTACTACAGTAAAACAGTTGGCTCAAATTTCAAGGAAGAAAATTTTTTTAATCTATTAACAGTGTTGTTGAGTAAAGGAGTATGGTGGGAGGGGAGGGGCACCCAAATCCTGATCAATCTGTGTGTGTCAGTCCAGTGTAGCATGCACTGTCCTGCTACACAACACACACAAGTTGACACCCAGTGACCTGCCAGGAAGAAATATGTCCACTGTTCAGTCAGCATTTTGGTGCATGCACACTTCAATGCAGCACTTAAACTCCAGCAATTGAAAGGTTTGGTGCATGCACACTCTTCAATGCAGTACTCAGACTCAAGCAATTAAAAGGTTTGCAACATGAGGCGACATAGTTGACGGACTATCATGACAATCAAGGCCCCACTCTGTGACCGGAACATGAAACTACTGGCTGTTGCTTCTATTTGTAGCAGGAACTCTCACAACATGCTTAACTGACCATGAGTGAGTGACCAACAGCTGTTGATCACATCAGCAATCTATTTCTTGATGATTGGTCAGACTTGGGACTGAAAAGGACAATTGATGTCGTAGCGATCACGTTAGCGATCCCTCAGGTGTAGTGTGTGGTAGCCAGGGCATTGAGTAAGGCGGCTTGTGTCAGGTCTAGAGGTCAATACCAAGCAAAATTTGTGTGGGATTTTTTTATGCTAAAATGTGTTTATGCTAAATGTGTTCTACTGTATTTGTGCACTAGGCACCAAGTGACCATTTATGAAATTGCATTTCTCCTTTTCCTCCTTGAATTGTGATACTGATTTCAATTATTCTGTCTGAACTTTAGCAGATAATCTTCTATTGCCATAGCAACTTTCACCTTAACGTTTAATTAGTTAATTTTTAATTACTTAATGGTTACACCACTTACATGGTTACTCGCCATGGTTGAATGTCATGTTGTTAGCATAATCTGTAATGTATTTTTGGTGTTGCTTAGTGTAATGTTTGCTTTTTTTATCCAACTGTTTTCGCTTATTGATTCCCATTAACCCCTTAACTGCCACGTTATTTTGTGTTCATATGCTTCCTATTTGCCAGGGAAGAAAAGAGATTTTTCACCTGTTTCACTAAAATTGCTCCTGGTCAGTCATTTATTTAGATACATCAACTGGCATAAAGAAAATCAACTGGCAATACATTGCAGATTGATAAAAACCCAAAACTGTTGTGATTCTATTCTTTAATTGGAATTTTTGTTGTTTATTTTACTATGATTATGAAAAAATGTATGTTTACGCACTCAACACACACACACCACGCTTTCCAAAATTCGCTGTTATGCTTTCTGAATCTTCTGCATCTGACTCTGATTTTTCAAAACCTTCCTCTCCACTATCTTCATCGTTTACAATTTCATTCAATACATCGAGAGCTGATAGCCGATGAAACCTGGTTGATCGCTTACTTGCACCACTCGACGACGCCATCTTGGAGAACTTACAAAGTACTTGCACTAACTTCTCATTACGTTGCTTTGAAAATCCATGTTCCAGCGAAATTCACCTTTACAAATGAAAGCAATCTATTATTGAATCATTTTCTGATGAGTATCAACACCTGAGAGAGTTTTTCCCCTTTAACTGTATTGCCTATACCATGTTAACGAGCGCCCGTACGAGATACGTGACCTGGCGTACGACAATACAGAAACAGGCCCGTACGTGATATGGAAGGGGCAGTTAAGGGGTTAATCTAAATTGTTTTTTTAAAAATTGTTTTCATTGCTTGTTGTTGCAAAAGCACAGAGTGGCCACTTTGTTGTGATAGCACACTTTATAAGTCTCCATTTCTTGTTCTTATCGTACAGCAAGCTATAAGACAGTGTGCAACACATGCTTTGAAATATCACACAATTTATTGTTTATTGCATGTCCCCATTTCTAAAAACTTGATGGACAAAGGAAGTACAGTCATCCCTCGCTACTTTGCAGTTCATTTATGGCGGCCTCAGTACATCGCGGATTGTTAAAAAATATTCATCAAAAATTTAAAATTGAAGAATTATGGCGCGAAAGTTGCCCGCACGCCAGCAGAAGGCAGGGAGTGCCCACACAATTCAAAATCCACGTCTCTGATTGGCTGGCTAGCATCCCGCTCTCATACCCAGCAAAGACGACCGCGCTCATTCAAATCAATGTTTGAGTGATGCTTAGTCTCGAGGTGTGCTAATTTTTGCTGTTCTCTTGTATCTTTTTGTGCAAAATAGTGCTTGTTACGCCCTATTAATATTTTATTTACATGTTTGAAACTATTCTTTAATGTTCTAATGATAACATATGCACTTATATGGTTTCATATACACTTATTGATATTATACATACACAAAAATTGTTCGTATGTTAAAAATGAGAGGGTGACACTACTTTGCAGTTTTTCACTTATCGCGGCCGGTTCTGGTCCCTATTAACCGCGATAACTGAGGGATGACTGTAAATTGCCAGTCAGCTAAAGCACAAACCGGATCCAACTTCATGCACACAAGCAGCCGCACATAACTGCACACCTAATGAACTTACACTGACCACTGGAGTTTCTCACCTGTTGCAACCTGGTGACCTAGGCCCCGACTGCCACAGTGTATCATGACGCACACCTGTCCCAGGAACTCCACGCCCATCTTCTTGGCAGAAAACTCATCAGTGATCTCCTCCACCACCTGGATTTCGGCATAATGGTTACCTGCCCCAAGCGTCCCCAGCTACAAACACAAACACAGAGATGAAGCAAAACACCCATCGAAGATGAGAAGAGAACAATCTTCAAACAAACTTAAGACAGTGAGGGGAAATGTACAGCTGAACGCCATCCTAAACAAGGGAGACAACCAACCTCAGTCATACCATGGAAAATGAGAAGGGAGGTAAAAGGTGGGGTGTGGAAGAAGGGATTTAATCGGACAGACAGGTAATAATCCTGAAATGAACTGTTGATGTATTCCCACAGTGTTACGGTGGGTGGGTGGGTTTTGTGTGGGTGGGCCGAGACAACTGCTTAAAGTTGCAATCATAATCCTCAAGGTGAAATGGCAGGCAGAACAGATTGTTTATATTTGCTGATATACTTCAAGAATTGACACCATTATGATAACATATACATCAGACAACCAATGAAGATTCTGATTTTAGTTCCGACTTTCACTAAAGTGCTGAGCAAACTTTTCATTTTGGGATCGAAAATTCCCTAACATTTGATAAACTACAAAAGTTGAAAACAAGCCGAGTATTTAGGAACAGAAATAAATCTGCCATAACGGCTTCCATGTTTTGCTCTGTGTGCCACCAGTACCATTATGCCTTGTACAGGCTGGATAATAATAAGAAGAAGAAGAAAAAAAGAAGAATGAATAACAATTCATTTGTCACATCCAAAAGACTATTACAGCGAAATAGAACTCGTGTGTCACACATGCTCTTTCTTACGACCTTGACAACACAAGTAATGTCATGCTGGGAACGCCTTTTCCACCCCTAGAAATTTAAAGGCATCATACCCACTGAAGCTGATTTTGTCTGCAGTTATCACATATTTGTTTAACTCATTCGCGCTGTGTATGGGAAATAAACGATACAGCATAGGTCACGCTTACTATCCAACTTTGAAAATTTATTTACGGGGAATCGCTAATCGTCTAAGGTAAAGAACTCCTACATTAGAAAGCTGATTCATTTCTTCACGAGTTGCTTCCCTTTTCTGTGTTTAAACTGCCGCGACTGGTTTCTGGTAATAACTTGAAAGATGTGTCCCTACATGTGGTCTGTCACTTGAGAAATGCTAGATTTACTCTTCAAATTACACGCTGAAGAGCAAAATGACATTGTTTCGCAAATTTACTATGATAAAGTGGATGAAGACAAGAGTATTTGTGCCTTAAAGACCCAAGAAAGTGATTACGAAGAGAAAAACGTGCCGGCACGTGTAGAAAAACAATGTCGTGACACTGTGTACAAGGAATGGCGAGGACTTTTTGATTTCTTCAACTTCAGTTGTGTTTCCATCAAAAGATTTTACAAATTATGGAACAAGGTCCAAGACACACGGTAAGAAATGAGTTTTCTTTATTTATTGTAGTTCGATAATATTTTTAAATCATTTTTCTATTGTTTTGGGGGATTTTTTAATGAATTTGTGAAAAAAGGCGAAAAACCCTGCGGCCACGGGGACGGTTCGAGCTACGAAGGCTGCGTCACGATTGTGTTAAATGTAAGAAAGATAACCGTGATGAGTGCAAACGATGAAATTCTTGACCTACCATCAGATAATGTTATATTTATTGCTGAAAATACAGCTACAAATCTTACTGCGCGACACACTTCAGTTATATTTTTAAGGAGCAGCAATTTCAAAAATTAAGTTTTAAATCCTTCAGGGCAGTCTTATTCTTCTGAGATTTTCAGTTTAAATGATGGATTAATAAAGCTTTAATTTGTTTGTGGCTTCATGGTTACAGTTTTAAAAATCATCTAAAATCATAGGATGATGAGAAAGAACCAGGAGCCATACTATAACAAAAACAACAACATAGTAACTAATTCAAACTAGGAAAATACATTTTCAGAACACAGCTGGTCCAACAGTTGTTTAGCTTTCAATCCCAGATACAATGGTTTGCAAAATCGCAATAGTTAGCTGACCCTCTGTCCATTCAAAAACTGGTCTGGTTATGGTCAAAATCAAAATAAACTTCCACTATGTGGCCCAGGGGAACTTTACACTAGCTGGCAGAACTTTGCAGTTTCTACAGAGGTACACTGGAAAAGCACTGCCTGGTTTGCCGTCTGCAAGGAGTGTTTTAAACTTATGTTTGTATGTAGTTTGTCACCTGATCTGACAAATAATAGCAACCATATCAATATAATTGTTAAAATGAAATGGCAAGTACACCTAATTACCACCTCCACATCCCATGCACATTTAGCTACCATGTTCACATAATTGTCGCAGTTCCAAACATTGTTGGCTCACCTGTGGCAGACCCCTTTTTTTGGCGCGGCTGGAGACTTTTGATGGGTCCGCAGTCAGCATGCGCCCATATTCTTCACAGTGCTCCTTGTCCTCTGCCCACGCATAGCCTGAGCAAATGATCAGTTTCAAAGTATATTGATCTACACCTTTGGTGACAACAGGTTTCCGACAGGCTTGGTTATGTCAAAGAGGACGAATTATTTCAGTTGCTAAGAAGTTTTCAGCATCACAGAGATATACAAGGAAACACAGGCCAACAGACAGGCTTAAAGACACAGGCAGACACAGACAGACAGGGAGACACGCATAAAGACACAGACAGACACAGAAAGACAGGCACTAAGACACAGGCAGACACAGACAGACAGGGAGACAGGCACAAAAACACAGACAGACAGGGAGACAGGCACAAAGACACAGACAGACAGGGAGACAGGCACAAAGACACAGACAGACAGGGAGACAGGCACAAAGACACAGGCAGACACAGAAAGACAGGGAGACAGGCATAAAGACACTGGCAGACACAGAAAGGCAGTGAGACAGGCATAAAGACACAGGCAGACACAGAAAGACAGGGAGACAGGCACTAAGACACAGGCAGACACAGAAAGACAGGGAGACAGGCATAAAGACACTGGCAGACACAGAAAGGCAGTGAGACAGGCATTAAGACACAGGCAGACACAGAAAGACAGGGAGACAAGCACAAAGACACAGGCAGACAGGCACTAAGACACAGGCAGACACAGAAAGACAGGGAGACAAGCACAAAGACACAGGCAGACAGGGAGACAGGCACTAAGACACAGGCAGACACAGACAGACAGGGAGACAGGCACAAAGACACAGGCAGACACAGACAGACAGGGAGACACGCATAAAGACACAGGCAGACACAGACAGACAGGGAGACATGCACTAAGATACAGGCAGACAAAGACAGACAGGGAGACAGGCATAAAGACACAGGCAGACACAGACAGGGAGACAGGCACAAAGACACAGGCAGACAGGGAGACAGGCACAAAGACACAGGCAGACACAGACAGACAGGGAGACAGGCACTAAGACACAGGCAGACACAGAAAGACAGGGAGACGGGCATAAAAACACAGGCAGACAGGGAGACAGGCAGAAAGACACAGGCAGACACAGACAGACAGGGAGACAGGCACTAAGACACAGGCAGACACAGAAAGACAGGGAGACGGGCATAAAAACACATGCAGACACAGAAAGACAAGGAGACAGCAATAAGATGCAGGCAGACATAGAAAGACAGGGCGACAGGCACAAAGACACAGGCAGACACATAAAGACAGGGAGACAGGCATTAAGACACAGGCAGACAGAAAGACAGGCACAGACACAGGCAGACACAGAAAGACAGGGAGACAAGCACAAAGACACAGGCAGACAGGGAGACAGGCACAAAGACACAGGCAGACACAGAAAGACAGGGAGACGGGCATAAAAACACATGCAGACACAGAAAGACAAGGAGACAGCCATAAAGATGCAGGCAGACACAGAAAGACAGGGCGACAGGCACAAAGACACAGGCAGACACATAAAGACAGGGAGACAGGCATTAAGACACAGGCAGACAGAAAGACAGGCACAGACACAGGCAGACACAGAAAGACAGGGAGACAAGCACAAAGACACAGGCAGACAGGGAGACAGGCACAAAGACACAGGCAGACACAGACAGGGAGACAGGCACTAAGACACAGGCAGACACAGAAAGACAGGGAGACGGGCATAAAAACACAGGCAGACACAGAAAGACAAGGAGACAGCCATAAAGACGCAGGCAGACACAGACAGACAGGGCGACAGGCACAAAGACACAGGCAGACACATAAAGACCGGGAGACAGGCATTAGGACACAGGCAGACAGAAAGACAGGCACAGACACAGGCTGACAGGGAGACAGGCATAAAGACACAGGCAGACACAGACAGACAGGGAGACAGGCACTAAGACAATCAAATGACCAAATACAGCTGCACAAAACCATTAAACACTGATCTTACCAGAGACCCACCCCACTCTCATACCCTCCAGCACCCTTCAAACCAAACCACTTCTATACTCCAACGTCTAGACTGCAGAAGTCACTACCTACTACTTTATATTTACCTTCTCTCAGAGACCAGTCCATGCCCATTTCAAGGGCTTCTTCCAAGTTCCTGCAATGGGGAGAGTACTCTCAATCTTGTTATAGCTTGTTATTAGGACTATTTACATAAGTACTTCTTCCACCAAATTTTATTCATTTTATGTACATTTGTTTTCAGAACTCGCCAGCACAACGCTGAAAGTACAGCATCCATGCTTCCTCACATCTCAGACAGTAAAAACGACAAATAAAAATACAGACACCAGAGCAACATTTTACAAAATCATCATCATCATCATCACAATCACGTCCTGGAACCAAAAGGAGAAACAATTTCTCACTGTGCTGTCATGGGAATTATACCCTTGGAGCCGACGCCCACAGGAATGTGGTCAAACAGGCACTGGGCCAGCTGTTCTTTGATTGGTTGTACATCCTTCTCATGCAGGTTTGTGCGTAGCAAGCGCACACCACAATTGATGTCAAAGCCAACACCTCCAGGGGAGACAACTGCTTTGGGGTTGCTCATATCAAAGGCAGCAAGATTACCTGAAAAATTTTTGAAAAGTATCCTGTATCTTGCAGTATAGGCAAGTTCTGTCTCAATAATTTCTTAAAATGTCAGCAACATCTGAGTGCCAGTATGGCTGAACTGTGTGATAGTACTGACGTCTGGATGCCAGTAGGGCTGAACTGTGTGATAGTATTGACGTCTGGATGCACATGCCAACCTAAACAGACACAGAGCGCTGAGCAACCTGCATGGATGAAGACCAGCCTCACTGATCCAAATAATGTTTAATTCCACAGGCTCCACCTGCCAGGTGTCTTCATCATGAACATACATTAGACGAAAACTAACCATCACAGCACCATGCAAACATCTGATGTGAATTGCCTTCATCAGGATGAATCGACTCAATTCAGCAGAATAAGCGACCACCACTACAGCCACCAATGTCAACATCTACAGAAGAAAGAATTGAGTAGGTGTCAATTCCAAATGCCAACCTTTGGGCTGTCAGTTTCAAATTCCCAGATTTGCTGTGAATGCTGTCAGACAGGGTGGCTGTGCAGTCCCTCTGTCCACTCTTCTGTCATGCAACATGCATGCACAGTCCTGACTGGTAGGTTAACTCTAGCAAGTTGGGGCAAATGTAGGCAAGCTTGGGGGAGGGAAGTCAGAGGAGGTGCATCAGCAAACTGCCATATGAGAGTAGAGAGGGGAACACACACACCACCTGCTTGACATGGCACAGCTGTAATGCTGTCCCACAGGTTCGAGCCACATGAGATTATGTTGTCACACGGGACCGCATCTGTCACTGTCACTGCAGGCATCTACACTTTGAAGTACAGTACATTCAAACAAGAACAAATGAGGACAGAGCGCTATAAATCGTCAAACGACAACCCCAACAAAGTACTGGCAGCGCTAGACACAACCGTATGCTGACGTATGCAATCAAGGGAGCCTACCGTACCCAAACATGTAGCAAAGAGAGAGTCGAAAGTAAGGACCCTAGTCTTCACACGGCTAGCCCCTAGGGTGGTGGTGGCTTTAAGTTTAGAATGTACTAAAGCCACCACCACCCTCCCCCCATCCTGCGGCTCCACCCCATACAATGTCCCCCGTTGCCACACTTGCCC